>OZ019982.1:16323663-16618663 GCA_963970395.1 Ephialtes manifestator
AAATAACTGATAAGGACGGGGTTAGTTTTACTATGAGGCTTAACTCATAGCTCATAACAATTTTCCAAAATATGTCATTAAAAATATAAATGTATGTTTATGTATGATTATTATGCCACAAAGGTGTTGATTTTACCGGGTATCAATATTTGTCCACCCCGAAACTGGTGTCAATGCTGGTGTTTAATATCTGGTGTCAATTTATATTACAACCTCAACACATTCAGCTCATTTTTGCTAGAAAGTTGGTAAAAGAAATTCAATAAATTGGTTGGCTTCAGTACTTACCATAATTCTGCACTGATTGCAAAAAATTTATTGATTTTCATCTACTCATCTCGAACACAAATGTGTTGGACGCTTTGAAGTGGGCAACCAATAATTGTAACATATTTTTCTATGTGAATTTAACACTCAGATAAATATTACAATTAATAACAAAAGTGCCTTCACACTCGTCAAAAGTCCACAAAAAGTGACTTTATCACGCTGGATTTTTAACAGTGCATTGCTAATCAAATTTCTGCATATTACAGAAAATATAAAATATTCTCCATAAGTTCAGCTATTAAAAAAAAAATACATACTTTTTTCTCTCATCCGAACCATTTTTATTTTACCCATAATTTTACACAACTTACGTTATTATATATAAACCCTATAGCTAATTTTTTTTAATTTGCCAAAGAAACTTTCAGGACCTGGATGAAAAAAATAAACTATCTATCTAGAAATATTTTTACAGTAAGCAAAAAATATTTCAAAGATTAAAAAAAATAAATATTCATGTAGCTGAATTGCCGTAAAATGTTTCGTATATCACGAGAAAATGGTATTATGTACAAACCCTATAGTTGATTTTTATATGCCAAAGAACCTTTCAACCTTTGACGCAAAATGTCTGATATATTACGAGAATATGATATTATGTACAAACCCTATAGTTGATTTTTTATATGCCAAAGAACCAAGAACCTTTTCAAAGGACCTAATGCACTAAATAAACTATCAATCCACAGAAATATTTCAACGACAAACAAAAAAAATTTCAAAGTTTAAAAAAACAAATTAAAAAATTCCTGTAGCTGAATTGACGCAAAATGTCTCATATAACACGAGAGTATGATATATTGTGTAAAAACCCTATAGTTGATTTTTTATTTGCAAAAGAACCTTTCAGGCACTAAACAAACTATCCATCCACAGAAATATTTCAACGACAAACAAAAAATATTTCGAAGATTAAAAAAACAAATTCAAAAATTCCTGTAGCTGAATAGACGCAATATGTCTCATATACCACGAGAGTGTATTATGTAAAACCCCTACAGTTGATTTTTAACAAACTACCATCCACTAAACAAACTACCCATCCACAGAAATATTTCAACGACAAACAAAAAATATTTCAAAGATTAAAAAAACAAATTCAAAAATTCCTGTAGCTGAATAGACGCAAAATGTCTCATATACCACGAGAGTATGGTATATTATATAAAAACCCTATAGTTGATTTTTTATTTGCAAAAGAACCTTTCAGGCACTAAACAAACTATCCATCCACAGAAATATTTCAACAACAAACAAAAAAAAATTCGAAGATTAAAAAAACAAATCAAAAAATTCCTGTAGCTGAATAGACGCAAAATGTCTCATATAACACGAGAGTATGATATATTGTGTAAAAACCCTATAGTTGATTTTTTATTTGCAAAAGAACCTTTCAGGCACTAAACAAACTATCCATCCACAGAAATACATCAACGACAAACAAAAAAAAAATTCAAAGATTAAAAAAACAAATCAAAAAATTCCTGTAGCTGAATTGACGCAAAATGTCTCATATAATACGAGAGTATGATATATTGTGTAAAAACCCTATAGTTGATTTTTTATTTGCAAAAGAACCTTTCAGGCACTAAACAAACTATCCATCCACAGAAATATTTCAACGACAAACAAAAAATATTTCAAAGATTAAAAAAACAAATTCAAAAATTCCTGTAGCTGAATAGACGCAAAATGTCTCATATAACACGAGAGTATGATATATTGTGTAAAAACCCTATAGTTGATTTTTTATTTGCAAAAGAACCTTTCAGGCACTAAACAAACTATCCATCCACAGAAATATTTCAACGACAAACAAAAAATATTTCGAAGATTAAAAAAACAAATTCAAAAATTCCTGTAGCTGAATAGACGCAATATGTCTCATATACCACGAGAGTGTATTATGTAAAACCCCTACAGTTGATTTTTAACAAACTACCATCCACTAAACAAACTATCCATCCACAGAAATATTTCAACGACAAACAAAAAAAATTTCAAAGTTTAAAGAAACAAATTCAAAAATTCCTGTAGCTGAATAGACGCAAAATGTCTCATATAACACGAGAGTATGATATATTGTGTAAAAACCCTATAGTTGATTTTTTATTTACAAAAGAACCTTTCAGGCACTAAACAAACTATCCATCCACAGAAATATTTCAACGACAAACAAAAAATATTTCAAAGATTAAAAAAACAAATTCAAAAATTCCTGTAGCTGAATAGACGCAATATGTCTCATATACCACGAGAGTGTATTATGTAAAACCCCTACAGTTGATTTTTAACAAACTACCATCCACTAAACAAACTATCCATCCACAGAAATATTTCAACGACAAACAAAAAATATTTCAAAGATTAAAAAAACAAATTCAAAAATTCCTGTAGCTGAATAGGCGCAAAATGTCTCATATACCACGAGAGTATGATATATTATATAAAAACCCTATAGTTGATTTTTTATTTGCAAAAGAACCTTTCAGGCACTAAACAAACTATCCATCCACAGAAATACTTCCACGACAAACAAAAAAAATGTCAAAGTTTAAAAAAACAAATTCAAAAATTCCTGTAGCTGAATAGACGCAAAATGTCTCATATACCACGAGAGTATGGTATATTATATAAAAACCCTATAGTTGATTTTTTATTTGCAAAAGAACCTTTCAGGCACTAAACAAACTATCCATCCACAGAAATATTTCAACGACAAACAAAAAATATTTCAAAGATTAAAAAAACAAATTCAAAAATTCCTGTAGCTGAATAGACGCAAAATGTCTCATATACCACGAGAGTATGATATATTATATAAAAACCCTATAGTTGATTTTTTATTTGCAAAAGAATCTTTCAGGCACTAAACAAACTATTCATCCACAGAAATATTTCAACGACAAACAAAAAAAATTCAAAGATTAAAAAAAACAAATTAAAAAATTCCTGTAGCTGAATAGACGCAAAATGTCTCATATAACACGAGAGTATGATATATTGTGTAAAAACCCTATAGTTGATTTTTTATTTGCAAAAGAACCTTTCAGGCACTAAACAAACTATCCATCCACAGAAATATTTCAACGACAAACAAAAAATATTTCAAAGATTAAAAAAACAAATTCAAAAATTCCTGTAGCTGAATAGACGCAATATGTCTCATATACCACGAGAGTGTATTATGTAAAACCCCTACAGTTGATTTTTAACAAACTACCATCCACTAAACAAACTATCCATCCACAGAAATATTTCAACGACAAACAAAAAAAATTTCAAAGTTTAAAGAAACAAATTCAAAAATTCCTGTAGCTGAATAGACGCAAAATGTCTCATAT
This sequence comes from Ephialtes manifestator, assembly GCA_963970395.1. NCBI lineage: Eukaryota > Metazoa > Arthropoda > Insecta > Hymenoptera > Ichneumonidae > Ephialtes > Ephialtes manifestator. The sequence continues at coordinate 16,327,338 of OZ019982.1, forward strand.
AACACGAGAGTATGATATATTGTGTAAAAACCCTATAGTTGATTTTTTATTTACAAAAGAACCTTTCAGGCACTAAACAAACTATCCATCCACAGAAATATTTCAACGACAAACAAAAAATATTTCAAAGATTAAAAAAACAAATTCAAAAATTCCTGTAGCTGAATAGACGCAATATGTCTCATATACCACGAGAGTGTATTATGTAAAACCCCTACAGTTGATTTTTAACAAACTACCATCCACTAAACAAACTATCCATCCACAGAAATATTTCAACGACAAACAAAAAATATTTCAAAGATTAAAAAAACAAATTCAAAAATTCCTGTAGCTGAATAGACGCAAAATGTCTCATATACCACGAGAGTATGGTATATTATATAAAAACCCTATAGTTGATTTTTTATTTGCAAAAGAACCTTTCAGGCACTAAACAAACTATCCATCCACAGAAATATTTCAACGACAAACAAAAAATATTTCAAAGATTAAAAAAACAAATTAAAAAATTCCTGTAGCTGAATAGACGCAAAATGTCTCATATAATACGAGAGTATGATATATTGTGTAAAAACCCTATAGTTGATTTTTTATTTGCAAAAGAACCTTTCAGGCACTAAACAAACTATCCATCCACAGAAATACTTCAAAGACAAACAAAAAAAAATTCAAAGATTAAAAAAACAAATCAAAAAATTCCCGTAGCTGAATTGACGCAAAAAATGTCTCATATATATCACCAGAGGATAATTTGCCAAGTGAAACCCCGCCTAAAAATAAATAAAAGCAAGTCAGGAAATAGAACGTATAAAATAGAACGGAGAATGAATATTCGAAATTGTTTCGGATTGAACGTTGCAGGTGCAGAGAGCGCAGGCTGGTTGCAGTGTTTCTCAATCGGTTACAGCTCCTGCTGCTGCTGCTGCTGCTGCTGCTGCTGGTGTTCTGGTATATCACGCCACCCTCAGTGAGGGTGCTTTCTCGCTTTATCCATTTCTCTGTGTTCCTCGGTTCGCGAGGCAGTTTGCCGTGTACCGAGGCACGAGTATCGACCGTGGGGGGTGCCAACCCCTGCGTCCTCGCCCCACGTCGACCGCGCGCACATCGCTTCGTCCACCAGGAGGAGAATTCACCCCCTGGCCCCTCCCGCCAGTAACACGGCAACCCCCTGGCCGTTTCGTCGTTTTCGCTCTCAGCCAGCCGTACAAGTTTAGTCCCTTACATCGACTTTCTATCTCGCTTCCTCGACTCTCCCACTTTTCCATCTCCCTCTTGCAACACACACCCTTAGGCACTGAACCACCCTGACACGTTCTATGTCCTCCCCTTTTCCCTTCTTCTCCCTCGTGCACCTCATCCCGTACTTCATTCTATACTCGATACTCCGTCTTATCAGCCCACGTGACGTTTCATGTTTTTTTTTTTTTTTTTTTCGTATGACTTCCTCTAGTCCGGGCACTTCTGGTCCCTCGTTATCGGAACTTCTTCATCGACGATCAACGATACACTATTTACGAGGTCGAATTCTATAGTGATAAAGTTGAGTTGAGTTGGTTGATTATTAATGCGAGGGAAATTATTTTTAAGCTGGATTTTAGTTGTGACATTTAGTGCACTGAGAGAAAAATGTGGTTATTAAAAAAAAATATAGTTGGACCGACGATAATCTAACTATAAACTATACACTGTTAGACATTTTTTTATTAAAATTAATATTAAGTATTGGATGTTTTTTTGCGGATGCAAGTATGTTAAATTTAATGTACAAATGTTAATTAATGTACAAGAAAATTGTTGTAAAATTAATATACAATATACTAAACACTTCATAAAAGTTGTGGTTGTAATATAATTATTGGAATTTTACAATATATTTGTATATTAAATTTTATTTAGTGCACTAAGAGAAATATCTGGTTATTAAAAAAAAATATAGTTGGACCGACGATAATCTAACTATAAACTATACATTGTTGGAAATTTTTGTATGAAAATTAATATTAAGTATTGGAAGTTTTTTTGCGGATACAAGGATATTAAATTTAATGTACAAATGTTAATTAATTTACAAGAAAATTGTTGTAAAATTAATATACAATATACTAAACACTTCATAAAAGGTGTGTTTATAATATAATTATTGGAATTTTACAATATATTTTTATATTAAATTTTATTTAATATATGAATTTTAATATAAATTTTATTTTATATTTGTATATTAAATTTTATTTAATATACAAATTTTAATATAAATTTTATTTAATATACAAATATATTGTAAAATTCCAATAATTATATTATAAACACAACTTTTATGAAGTGTTTAGTATATTATATATTAAATTTAATATACTTGTACCCGCAAAAAAACTTTCAATACTTAATATTAATTTTCATACAAAAATTTCTAACAGTGTAGTTTATAGTTAGATTATCGTCGGTCCAACTATATATTTTTTTAATTACCAGATTTTTCTCTCAGTGCACTAAATAAAATTTAATATACAAATATATTGTAAAATTCCAATAATTATATTATAAACACAACTTTTATGAAGTGTTTATACTTTTATGAAATAATTTAATATATTAAATAAATATTAAACCAATATATATATATATTAATTTCCAAAATATTTTTAACAGTGTATAATTCCCAGGAGGAACGTCTCTATTTTATTGTTATAGTAAATATCATTATAATAGCAATCATCACAATGATAATAGTTTCAAATATTCCGTTTCGTTGCATATACGATTTCAACGTTTATTTCCAATAACCGTGCAAGTATTGTTTATTGAACCATATTATCATCGCTTCAACCATAAAATATTGCAAGCCTTCCTGTATTTATTTTATCATGTGAAATCGTTAAATCAACGATATGCTTTTCTCTCAGTGTGAGATGGAGTTTGTTGAGAATGTAAAAAATGTGTAGATTGTTGCAGGATTTGCTCGAATAATGAATAAAGGTACAAATAATTATGTATAAAAAGGTATAAATAATTACGTAAAAATAATTATGTCAAATTGTGATCATAAATTGACATATCTCAAAAAGTACCATTTTTGAGATGCGTTAGGACAAAAAATCTTAGAAAATTTCAAAACGATTATGATCGACTCGATAAGGTAAATTTCCCCATTCCCGTACCCTATAAGGCCAACCAGACAAATGTATGTCTTTTTTCGTTGTGACGAATTTAAATTTGGAGATTTTTTTTGCACCACTGTAAAATTCAGTTAATTCTCTTTCTAAAAATGGTTTATTCAATCGATTCCGCCAATTATTTCGCCAGATAGAGGCTGATTAATTCATGCTTATTAGTGTCCCCTCTGCCGACACAGCTGTTCCCAATCCCGACCAGCGATGACCCCATTTTCGACCACTAGGGAAACGGAGATCCCGAAGAGTAATAAAAATTTTTTAAAAATAAATAAACATGATCCGGGATTGTCCTATTAATATTTGTATTGCATAATTATAAAAAAACTTCGTTTTTCGGAACTTATGATACATTTCCGTCTCCGCATACACTTTTTTTTTGCGATGCTGTAAAAATTGAATTATTTCAAAATTTTGATCAGTGAGGGAAAAAAGTCCAAGTCCTTCGCAGCGATCCTGTAAGAATTGAATTATATCAATCTTTTTTATCACCGAGAAAGTATACCTTGTAATAAAGAAATTTTTTTGACTGCCTAAATAACGTTTACGGTAATGGGGGCAGCCAGGCATTTCGTTGTGCCTAACTTCGAACACCGTAAAAAAAATGAAAAATAAATTATTTATAACTCTTTTTTTAGCTGAATCAGTAATTGAACTCATAATCTATCGTTTGAACTAAAAATTATTCGATTTTTACAAATTCCGGATGCAGTACGGACTATTGAAGCGGTCAACGCAACTTAACCTCACTGTTAAGAATACGATGGGTTCGCGACAAGCGTTTGGAAATACAAACAAAACTTGGATTGTGTTATTGTATTTACTTTTTACGTTGCAATACTCTCACACATAGGGTCCTCGGAATATTGTACTATGCTCAATTATTGTTATTTTTGCGCAGCACTCGTGTAAATAATTATTTCCGTCGAAGTGGTCGGCAGAGGGAGCATGGACGGGAATGGGGACATTTACCTTACCAACTTTTTTTAAAAACTAATTTGAGCTCAATTATTGCGTTGAAATTCAATTGCACATTTGAAAGATCAAAATCAATTGTACATATAACGTTCACTAATATCAAATCGCTCTCAAAATCGCTTTGAAATTTTCTAAGATATTTCATCTTGACGCATCTCAAAAATGGCACTTTGTGACATATGTCGATTTATGATCTCAATTTGACATAATTATTTTTACGCGGGTAATTTCATTTTTATACATCGTACAATTTTTGCGACGAAAATTTCGCATTCTCTTTCCTCGTTATCGGAACTTCTTCATGGACGATGAACGATCGTCGAATTCTGTAGTGATAAAGTAAAGTTGAGTTAAGTATGCTGATTATTAATGCGAGGAAAATTATTTGTAAGCTGGGATTAAGTTATGAAATTTAGTGAGATGGAGATTGTTGAGAGTGTAAAAAATTGTATGGGTTGTTGCAGAGTTTGCTTGAATGATGAATAAGGGTAATTTCATTTTTATGCATCGTACAATTTTTGCGATGAAAATGTCGCATTTAATCAGAATAATTTATAGTCAATTCTACTATACACATATTTCCCTGGGAGGACAACAATATTTTTATAGTTGCTACAACAATAATGTAACAACCACACGGAGAAAAACGCTTGGTTAGGCTTACTAAGATTTTGGTTAAAAATTTTACCAAAAAAAAATTGGTAGGCGCAACCAAGTTATTGATTAGGCGTAGTAAATACTTGGTTGTCTTACCAAATTCTTGGTTATATTAGCTAATAACTTGGTTATGTTAGTCAATAACTTGGTTGTACCCACCAAGTTTTTTTGATAACATATTTAACCAATTTTTTGGTAATTCTAATCAAGCTTTTTTCTGAGTGCAGCTACTAAATTATGGCACAATCATTATTTTTGTAATAGAACTCACTATATTTAAAAATCTATCACATTCATTTTTTTCAGTGTTCTTGTTCCTCGTTATCAGATCTTCTTCATCGACGATCAACGATACACTATTTACGAGGTCGAATTTTATAGTAATAAAGTTAAGTAGAGTATGCTGATTATTATTATTGAAATTATTTATCAGTTGGGATCAAGTCATGAAATTTAGTTAAATGAAGTTTGTTGAGTGTCAAAAATTGTATAGATTATTGCAGAGTTTGCTTGAATGACAAATAAGGGTAATTTCATTTTTATGCATCGTACAATTTTAGCGATGAAAATGTCGTATTCTTGTCCCTCGCTATCGGAACTTCTTCATCGACGATCAACGATACACTATTTACGAGGTCGAATTCTATAATGATAAAGTAAAGTTGGGTTGAGTATGCTTGATTATTAATGCGAGGAAAATTATTTGTAAGCTAGGATAAAATTATGATTTTTAGTGAGATGGAGTTTGTTGAGAGTTTAATAAATTGTGTAGATAATTTCATTTTTATGCATCGTACAATTCTTGCGGTAAAAATTTTCGCATTCTTGTTCGAGAATTGCGATTAGGTTAGAATTAGATTAGGTTATTTAATTAACCAATAACAAATATAAAATAATTCATAATATTCTATACATCAACAAAAAATAGAAAACGTGGATGCAAAGTAGAACCTTGCACATTGCTTCCTGATTATTTTTCGCTTTTTACAAAGCCACCTCTATGAGGAAGTATGTTAATCAATTTTGGCTTCCTCGTAGAGGAAGCTTTGTAAGAAGTGAAAAATAATAAGGAAGCAATGTGCAAGGTTCTACTTTGCATCCTCGTTTTATTTAATTCTTATTTTCTGATTTTTTACGAAATGCAGAGCGAAACCAGTCAATTTTTAAAAAATTCAAATTAACGTAAAATCCGAACCGCTTTACCGATCATCACCAAATTTGGTACGTAGCAGGGCTGAATCTTATTTTTCCTGTGTAGAAAATTTCACTCGATTATTTGAAATTTTACCTGAATTAGAGCAAAACGAAATTTTTTCGAAAAATTTAAAATTTCATAAAAACCGAACCGCTTTACCGATTTGGCCCAAATTCAATACCAAAGGTCGCATCACTTTGTTGAATTTTAATACGAAGTTTCAGCCCGATAGTTAAAAATTAGTTCGAGCTAGAGCATTTACGTACTTTTTTCAAAATTTAAAAATTCCTATAAAAATGAAATATGTCAATCGATTTTCCCGAAATTTATACCAATTGAAGATTAGGTAGTACCGCACATGCTGTTTAAATTTGAGCTGATTCGGTCGAATAGTTTAAAAGTTACAGTTAAATGCATTTTTGGCCTTTCATCACACGCACACACACACATAAATACATCCGGACAATTTTTCTAAACCACTTTTCTCGATGTTTTAGACCATTCTGAGTAATCTGACATAAAAATCTCGAAAAAAAAATTTTTCATGAAAACAAAGCATCCTCTATGCGGAAGCAAAAAATAGAATAAAGTCACAAAGAATTCATAAAAAGATCTTCACGTAAAAATAAACGAATTTTGAAAGAAATCGTAATGAAGGAGATAAAGTGACCGGAAAATAATGAAAATTAAATGTTGCTCTAATTGCATATATAAAATGTTTTACCTTGAAAAAAAAAAACGTCTGGGTACAATTATAACAAGGCCTTATTTTTTTGTGCTTGCTCAGTTATTTTTATTTTAATGAAGGTTAAATATTTCATGTGTGTAATTGAAGCACTATTTAACCTCTATGAATTGTACATAATTCGCATACGGATTCAAATATGAACTTTATTTTGCCAAAATGGACGTTATATGTTTTCATTTTATTTCACAACTTTTCGTACGTTTATGTGGAATATCAAATTTTTGACAGAATGAATTTTTCTGGGCATATATTATTACTTGCAAGTAAATGTTTCAGACTCAAGCTTTTTTACATGTAGTGTTTTCCGAGTGATAGAAATCCTTTTACAAAAATGAACTTTATATTACTGCTTCAAAGATATAATCGAGGGTTTTGTTCACTAGCGAAATCACTGCAGCACCTCGTATGAAATCAAGAACAAAATCATTAAAAATCGCTCGAAATCATTGATTTAGATTTTCCTCAAAATCGCATTGAAATCGTATAAATTCACGAAATCGAAATCACATGAATTTATGAAATTGAAATCAAGTAAATTCCAGTTTTATTAATCAACAGCATATTACTATTTCTCAACTGAACATAACGAGAAAAGCTTTAACTATAAATAATGTTCTTTAAGAAAATAAAAAAATCTTTTACAAGCTTCAAGTGTATTTTTTTAAAATGGTATATTGAGTATTGCTTTCCAAAAGTAATTTTCTCTTGAGTCTTCCGAAAATGGAAGCGATTTCTTACTAATTTCCACTGGTTTGAAATCATAATTCGAAAAATTGTGGAATCATCCGTAGATATATGAATTCTGTGAAATCACGAAGTATTTAGAATCACTGAAATCACACCGGAAATCGCATGACGTCAGACAATCATTGAAATCTTATGTGCGCCTAAATGGGAATCGAATAGCTCCTCGGGTGTAATTTTGGAATTGTCATTTAATAACCTTTTATACTATAAAGCAGAACTCATATATAACTTCACCATTTATTTTAGCAGTCTAAAACAACTCTACCACGATGTAGTACTTGAAAGAGATAAAATGCTACAGGGTTATAATCTGGTTTATTACATAATGAAGATTTAATGTAGTAGCATTAATTTTCCAAAATTGAAGAATCATAAAATTGTTATTTCGTAGAGAAACTAACGATAACATTTACGAACAACCCTGAAGTGGTTCAATTCAGTATAAACTATATTACGAGTATATTTTTAAAAAATTGTGCCAAGCTCGACTTTTTCCAATTCTCTTCAAAACTATTTCTTTTACGATAACATCATCATAGTACAATTGCATGTATAATAAACAAACAATTAAAATAAATTGCCATTGATATTCTTCCTTTAGAATGTAAATGGATAAGAAAAGAGCTCAACACGATAAAGCTACATGCATATAAATTGCTACTTACTTTAAAAAAAAAACAAAATTACATTGAAATGTTGTTTAATTAATAAATTATTAAGCCAAACACTGTGCAGTTGGTATTAAAAAATGGAGAATGAGGAAGAGGAAAAAACTGCGAGCACGCTTTACGCTTGTCTTACTCGCAATAAAAATATTCCTCCCAACACACGCCCACGTTTTCTCTCTACGAGATATCCAGAACATCACTCCTCTCAATTGGCTCGTGCTTCGATAAAAAAAAAAAGAGTTAGTGCAGCAGGTCCGAAGAAAGATTGGCTGAGACTCCCTGCTGCTGCTATACAGTGATATATATGTTTATATATATGTATATATACAGTACAGCTTGACGATCGAGCGAGATACGAGACGAGGATAACACTATGGTACAAGACGCCAGGCTGTCTGGCGTAACACTCCTTTCACTACTGCGTTCAGCCGGTTTGAGGCGCGTACCAGCAGCACTTTCTTCTCCTCGGGTATCCGAGACGCCAGGCTCGTCTTTGACTCAACTCTACTGCACCGAAAAACGATAAAAAATAATAATTATGTTATTCTTACAAATTTCTTTTTTTTTGCTTTCTTATAGAGGAAGCTTTGTTTTCGTGAAAAAAATTTTTTTCGCGATTTTTATGTCAGGACGCTTAGAATTGTCCAAAACGTCCAGAAAAGTGATCTAGAAAAAATGTACGTATGTGTGTGTGTGTGTGTATGTATACAACTCCGAACATTCGAACGCCGATAACTCAAGAACGGTTTTGTATATCGCGCTCAAATTTGGCACACTAATGTAGTAGCAAACCCTCTTCAACTGTACCAATTTTCGACAAAATCTGTGCGAAAATTTCGATTTTATGCAGTTTTGAATTTTTTGAAAAAAGGACGTGGTCGCTCAAACTTTCGTAAAATTTAGTCTATTTTGCTAAATAGTTGGTTATAAGAGTAGGTGCACTCAATGCTGTTTGGTATTGAATTTGGTTCGAATCGGTAAAGTGGTTAAGATTTTATGGAATTTTGAATTTTTCAAAAAATTGACATTATCGCTCTAATGTAACTTTTGCAAAACTTGAAATAGCGAGCTCAAATTTTGTATATAAATGAAACAATATTCAGCCATTATATATGTATAATTTAGTGACAAACGGTATGAAATTTGTGATTTTATGGAATGTTGAATTATTTTTAATAATATACGTTATCACATTTACTTTCGAAAACGCTCTAATAATAACGAAATAACGGAATACCGAAATAGAAAAATCGAATTCGCAACATGTTTATTTATCTAATTTAAAAAAGGATGCAAAGTAGAACCTTGCACATTGATTCCTCATTATTTTTCGCTTTTTCCAAAGCTTCCTCTATGAGGAAGCCAAAATTGAATAACATACTGCTTCCTCATAGAGGGAGCGTTGTAAAAAGCAAAAAATAATGAGGAAGCAATGTGCAAGGTTCTACTTTGCATCCTTTTTTGCTTCCTCATAGAGGAAGCTTTGTTTTCATGAAAAAAAAATTTTTTCGCGATTTTTATGTCAGGACGCTTAGAATTGTCCAAATCGTCCAGAAAAGTGATCTAGAAAAAATGTACGTATGTGTGTGTGTGTGTGTATGTATACAACTCCGAACATTCGAACGCCGATAACTCAAGAACGGTTTTGTATATCGCGCTCAAATTTGGCACACTAATGTAGTAGCAAACCCTCTTCAACTGTACCAATTTTCGACAAAATCTGTACGAAAATTTCGATTTTATGCCGTTTTGAATTTTTTGAAAAAAGGACGTGGTCGCTCTAACTTTCGTAAAATTTAGTCTATTTTGCTAAATAGTTGGTTATAAGAGTAGGTGCACTCAATGCTGTTTGGTATTGAATTTGGTTCGAATCGGTAAAGTGGTTCAGATTTTATGAAATTTTGAATTTTTCAAAAAATTGACATTATCGCTCTATTGTAACTTTTGCAAAACTTGAAATAGCGAGCTCAAATTTTGTATATAAATGAAACAATATTCAGCCATTATATATGTATAATTTAGTGACAAACGGTATGAAATTTGGGATTTTATGGAATGTTGAATTATTTTTAATAATATACGTTATCACATTTACTTTCGAAAACGCTCTAATAATAACGAAATAACGGAATAACGAAATAGAAAAAACGAATTCACAACATGTTTATTTATCTAATTTAAAAAAGAATGCAAAGTAGAACCTTGCACATTGCTGCCTCATTATTTTTCGCTTTTTACAAAGCTTCCTCTATGAGGAAGCCAAAATTGAATAACATACTGCTTCCTCATAGAGGGAGCTTTGTAAAAAGCGAAAAATAATGAGGAAACAATGTGTAAGGTTCTACTTTGCATCCTTTTTTGCTTCCTCATAGAGGAAGCTTTGTTTTCATGAAAAAAAAAATTTTTCGCGATTTTTATTTCAGGACGCTTAGAATTGTTCAAAACGTCCAGAAAAGTGATCTAGAAAAAATGTCCGTATGTATGTATGTGTGTGTGTGTGTGTGTGTGTGTGTATACAACTCCGAAAATTCGAACGCCGATAACTTAAGAACGGTTTTGTATATCGCGCTCAAATTTGGCACACTAGTGTAGCAGCAGACCCTCTTCAACCGTACCAATTTCCGACAAAATCTGTGCGAAAATTTCGATTTTATGCCGTTTTGAATTTTTTGAAAAAAGGACGTGGTCGCTCTAACTTTCGTAAAATTTAGTCTATTTTGCTAAATAGTTTGTTATAAGAGTAGGTGCACTCAATGCTGTTTGGTATTGAATTTGGTTCGAATCGGTAAAGTGGTTCAGATTTTATGGAATTTTGAATTTTTCGAAAAATTGACATTATCGCTCTATTGAAACTTTTGCAAAACTTTAAATAGCGAGCTCAAATTTTGTATATAAATGAAACAATAATCAGCCATTATATATGTATAATTTAGTGACAAACGGTATGAAATTTGGGATTTTATGGAATGTTGAATTATTTTTAATAATATATGTTATCACGTTTACTTTCGAAAACGCTCTAATAATAACGAAATAACGGAATAACGAAATAGAAAAAAGGAATTCGCAACATGTTTATATATCTAATTTAAAAAAGGATGCAAAGTAGAACCTTGCACATTGATTCCTCATTATTTTTCGCTTTTTACAAAGCTTCCTCTATGAGGAAGCCAAAATTGAATAACATACTGCTTCCTCATAGAGGGAACTTTGTAAAAAGCGAAAAATAATGAGGAAGCAATATGCAAGGTTTTTTTTAAAGTTGCAAAGTAGAACTTTGCAAAATGCTTCCTCATTATTTTTGGTTTTTTTTACAAAGCTCTAAAAAAAAAAAGTGTAAGAATAACATAATTATTATTTTTACACTTTTAATTTTTTTTCAATCAATTAACATACTTCCTCATAAAGTGAAAAAAAAAATGTCATTGATTCAATAAATCCATCATTTGCGGGCTGCCAAAAGAAGTATTTTTTAATTCACTCTAGTTCTTGTTCGTTCAATACCATTTAACATTGAAATAATAAAATATTATTTTGCTTATTTTAGAGTTATTGTTTCGATCTCGTATGGAATTACAGGAATTTGAATTCAAATTAAGTTGATAACTCTTGTTTTTTGCAGCCCGCAAACGATAGATTTATTGAATCAATTACATTTTTTTCCGTGTATGAGGAAGTATGTTAATTGATTGGAAAAAAAATTAAAGTGTAGGAATAATAATTATGTTATTCTTGAACTTTTATTTTTTTTTAAGTTGCAAAGTAGAACTTTTCGAATTGCTTCCTCATTATTTTTGTTTTTTTACAAAGGAAGTATGTTAATTGATTGGAAAAAAAATAAAAGTGTAAGAATAATAATTATGTTATTCTTACACTTTTACTTTTTTTTAAGTTGCAAATTAGAACTTTCCAAATTGCTTCCTCATTATTTTTGGTTTTTTACAAACGTCTATGAGGAAGTATGTCAATTTATTTTGTCTTCCTCATAAAGGAAGCTTTGTAAAAAGACAAAAATAATGAGAAAACATTTTGCAGAGTTCTACTTTGTAGTTTTATTTAGTACAAGTACAAGTTAAAATTCTGATAAATCTGAACTACATTACAGATGATGACGAAATTATGTAAGAATTATCGCAGAATAGTACCGATTTCACGAATAAAATTTAAGTTCGTTGTCTCATGTTTTGATTAAGTTAGGGCAATAATGGGAATTTTTCAAAAATTTCAAAACTCTATAAAATCTGAACCGCTTTTACGATTTCGGTCAAATTCAATACCAAACAACATTAAGAGTACCTGTACGTATGGAGAATTATTTAGAAAAATATCGCTAATTTTGCAAAAGCTAGAGCCCGGACGACCTTTTTTGAAAAATTTCAAAAAGCTGTAAAATTAAAATTTCTGCATACAATTCGTAAAAAAATGTCAACTATCGAAGAAGGACTATAGCTTCACTTGTATGCCAAATTTTAGCTCAATCGGTTGAACGGTTCTTGAATTATAGATGATTGAAATTTTCGAGCCCTGCACACGCACTTAATGCAGACATTTTTTCTAAACCACTTTTCTCGATGTTTTGGACCATTCTAAGTGTCCTGACATGAAAATCACGAATGAAAACAAAGCTTCCTCTATGAGGAATCAAAATAATCTTATAATTAAATTTTCTTGAGTTTTGGACGTAAGTTCAATATTAATAAACCTTAAGATCAAATTTTGCGGCTAATATTGATGTATAGATCAAACAAGAATTCCGACTTGACGACAAAAATATTTTTTCTTTCATATTTAAAAATCATTTTTAAAAATTTATCTTATAGTTGAAGCTTCAAATTTTAAGCTTTGAAAAATACGAAAAATTAATCTTATACTTGAAGGTTCGAATAACTCGAGAGTAACTTCGATCTTAAGATTATTAATCTCAAGATCTCCCGTAATTTTAATTTTTAGATCAATCATGACGTGCAAAAATTAATAAGCCAAGTTAATGTAAGAATTTATCAAGACATTGAAACAATGACATGAATGATTATTGTGTCCTTATTCCTCTTTTCGAAGGCTCTCTTTTTCGCTATAAGAAAAGTCTTCTTTCCCATATGGTTAGCTTTATTAATTTTACTTGCGAATCTTATTAACAGTCAAGATCTGGTCACCCACACAAGCTTTATCGATTATGATGGGATTTCCCATCAACATCTAATATTGGGCTCAGCTCGTTTTCAATAAATAAATAAATAAATAAAAATTGAAATTTTTTAAAAAATCTCGTTAATTCATCAAAATCTTAAGGATCCTAATTAAATTACGGCATAATATTAAGGATCACTCAAAAATTATTGCAGCTAATAAAGTCCAAGGTCCATATGCACTCTTTCACTCTTTCGTAAATTTTACGCTTGACTCGTTTTTTTTTATATGCCGTCGGGGTGAATACTTCGATCTCTCATCGTTTCGTTATCGGTTTTCATTTTTTTTCTCGCATCGATAACTAATTTTCTCTCGGGGACCGTCGCGTCCGGCCTTCATCAGGTTGAGAAAAAAAAAGAGAGAGAGAGAGAGAAAAAGTCACACCACCACTGCACACCTTCTGTCTTTCTCGGGCTTCAAAACCGTCCGTGGAAACGCGGGGGCGGCAATACTTTTACCAGCGTTTCGCTCTCACTCGCTCTCTCGCGGTACCGAAATCGATTTCGACGGCTTGCAGGCCACCACCGCCGCTCTGCCGCCGGGTGCACCAAACGTTGTTGGATTCCTCCTTCTCTCTCTCTCGTTCATTCTCTTACATCTTCCTTCTCACTCTCTGTCACTGGATTTTCACTACTCCGGTCATCGGATACTAAAACTCGTCCGGACACACAAACGACAACTAAAGCTACTCCGGATATTTCAACTCTCTGAAATTGCAACTCCTGTCCCTGAGCTTTTTTGCCAACTCCGTACGCTGCAGGTGCGTCCGCGACTGCACCCAACAAAAAAACATCCAGTTTTCACGCAAAACATGAAGCAACATTTAACACAGATACGATAAGATTGATTCTCTAAAATTGTACGAAGAAATAATAACACTCACTTGGAGAAATTTATAAGCCTCACTTGTGAAAATTGTGCGAAGAAATTATAAGCCTCACGCGTGAAAATTGTGCGAAGAAATTATAAGCCTTACTTGCGAAAATTGTGCGAAGAAATTATAAGCCTCACGCGTGAAAATTGTGCGAAGAAATAAATAAGCCTCATTTGCGAAAATTGTGCAAAAAATTTTCATCACGAAAATTTTGCAAAAATATCAAAATCTTAACTGTGGAAAATTTTGTGAAGAAATTACAAGTTTTATTATTTGCGAAAATTTTGCGAAGAAATATCGAATTTCATGGGTAAAAAATTTGGGAAGAAATAATAAATTTAAGGTGTGAAAATTTCATGAAAAAATGGCTTTTTATTTGCGATAATTTCCCAAAAAAAAAAATTACCAAATTTCATTGGTAAAAAATTTGAGAGGTAATACAATTCACAACTAAAAATTTTGCAAAGAAGTGGCAAGTTTCACTTGTCAAAATTTTGGGAGAAAATAATAAACTTCAGGGGTGAAAATTTTGAGAATTGTATCTTTCGAATAATAATATTCACTATTATTTGATGCGCATTAATAAGTTTGCAAAATAAGTTTTATTCAATTGTTTGATTTTTATTTAAGGAAATCTGTAAAAAATGCTGATTTCCGGAAGAAGAGAGATTGTGAGGTAAATTTAAAAAAATGCGGAGAGGGAAAAATACACTGCCAAAGTGGAAAAGTCGCTTTTGGTAGCGAAAAAAACGGCAACGGACGAAAAATTCACCTCTCACGTTCACGTGGAATCCGTGGTAGCCCGGGCGTACGGCACTGGCCGAACGATCGCAGGAAGGACCGCCATGTCCGCCACCGGGGACGTACCCGGGCTGACTTCCTGCGCGCCTCCGCACCCCCGAACGTTGGTAATCGGCGTTTTCGATATTCACGTCTTCGATGAAAAAAAGCACACAAAACTCTTTATCCTAAAACCTCCAAAAAAATGCAATCCTTTCAGCGATAACGTAGAATAACAATATTTATTCAAAAACCAAAAGCGCCGAAATAAATTAAAAAATCAATTCGCACGTATCACAGGCACTGCGGACGTAACAAAAATTCCGAAGGAAATATAATCCTTCAAAAAGTCCCGAACCGTCAACCTCCCTCCCTGCAAATAATCGAGAGTCTCATCGTCCCCATCAGTCTCAGCATTTAGATCGATTCTCAGAAAATTTTCATATTATTCGTCGCACTCTCGATGGCACAGAGACACACAAAAAGTACACAACACGGAGTGAAGAACAAAAAAAAAAGCTCTCCTTCCGAAATTTCCAATAATTATTTTTACTACGCAATCTCACGAAGATAAATTATATCAATGTGGCTAAAAGAGGCAATTTATCAATTTCACGATATTCCTATTATTATTTTTTGATATTATTATTATTATCATCGAAGAACATATATTTGAATATGCACCGCTCGAGTAGAATTACGACGACTGTGAAGAGGGTTTTTTTTTTTTTTTTTTTTTTCGGGAGTTCCGAATCGTGCCCACGACTATTATTTATTACGATCCGCTTACGTCGACCAGCGACGCCAGACTGCGAGCTCCTCGGTTAGGTAGCCTCCCGTCGGAGGGCTTTCTGATCGTGACGCGGCTGCGTCCAGAGGGCTGACGACGATTCCAAAGCTAGCCACGGTGGCAGCAGCAGCGACAACAGAAGCAAGCACACACATCGGGTAGCAGCGTCAACACGAGCGAAGAGGCAACAGCAGCAGCAGCACCAGCAGCAACGAACGCGCACCATCCACAACGTCGACGACGTACGTACGAAGAGTCGCGACCCCGCAACGTTTAATATAGAATTTACCTATTGGATACAAGACTGGTATATGTATAGTGTGTATAGAAAAGCTTGGCTATCTTTGTTGGGTACGTTATTTTTCTCTCGCTCGTGCAACGCCACCTTCTCCTATCTTCGGTATCTACCTACGTATAACGTATAACCTGGCAATCGCCTACCTGCCCGTCACACGAGCTACTTCGCCCGCGAGTTTTCCTTTGGTTCCCTCACACGCGGCTCTCAGACCAACGTGGCACGGGCTAAGCGCACCTACGTAAGAACTATAGAGATATAGAGATGTATTATTATTAGTGTTTTATTGTACGTATATAGGGGGACACTACTACGAACCCAAAGGTACACAATGCAAGGTCGATCGAATTTATAAAGATGTTTTTATTGATGGTGGAGGGAAGAGTGTAGTGGAGGGTGTCCACATTATATAGAAATGGATGTAAGACATCAGAGACGCAAAAATATGTATTAAAGACTTTTTTGCAGTGTCCCTACACTCCATAGTGGGTTCTGTCACCGCAAAAACCATTTCAGTGTTTTCTGCACTTTTCCGCATAGCAATTCATCGCAAAACCACTAAGCATTTTTTTCACCGATGTCAATTTCGAAAAATTTCGAAATTTCGTAATATTTTGTAATTTGTATAAATAATGATAGAAATCACGGCAGATTTCACGTTGCCGTGAAGCCAGTTAAATGCTGTTACCGTCAATATTTAATTTTTTGTTGTATAAAATGTGTAACATTTGAAACTCTGAAGAGAAAACAACATCGTCTTTTCTCATTCCACATTTCTAAATGGCTGGGCCATCTATGTCAAATAGTTAGGACATCTCCAAAACGTGGTGCTTCAATTATATGAAAGCACAGCAACTTGCCATAGCTACGTGTTTATATGCACGAAAAGATGAACAATAGCTTGCGAAAAACGTTTCAAGTTGTTGGCCATCTACCGGAGCTAAGCCGGTCATTGCACGTGCACCCGAAGTCATCCCGCTAGATGGCGAACGAGCCGAAACGTTTCTCGTAAGTGAGTGTTCGCCATTCTGTGTAGAAGTACGGGCGATCGTAAGTTATCGTCCACCCATGTACTGACGTGGGTTATTTTTACTGTTGTTTATCAGTGGCAAAATGAATTCTGCGAATTATCATGGCACTGAAAATTCCGTCGAGCTGTGATTTCTACCGTAATTTATACAAATTACAAAACATTACGAAATTTCGAGATTTTTCGAAATATACATCGGTTTTTTTGCCGTGATCGAAACAGCAAAATCATCGACGCTATAACAAAAACGCTCAGTAGTTTTGCGGTGAATAGCTGTGCGGAAAAGTGCAGAAAACACTAAGGTGGTTTTTGGCGGTTTTTTTGCGGTTATTTCAACCTGAAACCACGGTGGTCGAGCCCACTAGGGCTGAGAGAAGAGTTTGTTAACAAATAAAGAGTATAATATGTCGAAATCAACCATTTGAATCTCAATTGAGCTAAATAACATTGAATTTTTCCAAATGAAGCTCGCTGGCATTTGTTAATAGTTAACAAATCTTATTTGGCCCCACATACCTTTAGTACCAATAATGAAATGGTTCGCCATATTTAACACTTGATTTGTTAAGTGTTAACAAATTCTTCTCTCAGTGTAGCAATCACGATAACTTTCATCTTCCTTCAAAACAACTGTCATCGTGATCATAAAAATAACGCACAATACAATTGTTTTTACCCAGGAACATTTTTTGGAAATAGTTAAAATGCCCTTCGAATAACCACAGAAAATAATCTAATCAAGAGTCGCGGTAGCGACTCGACGCCAAGTTAAAAAAGAAATTAATATTGCCTTCACACTACGATTTGTCTGTCTGATCTTGACTGGACGGGCTGTTACTCCTGATAGTTACTTTTTCGTCACTGGAACCAACAACTGACTGTCATAATGACCTTTTGGATGTAAGGTTGTTTTGACAGTAAGTTCTTGGTTCCAGCGACGAAAAAGTAACTATCAGATTTTTTTGGTTTGCTTATTTCGAAAGACATTTTGACCATTTCCGAAAGTTTCTTTTGTACAAAAAACAACTTCTATTGAGCGTTATTTTTATGGTCACTTTGACAGTTCCGTGATTGCTAGACACACTGAGAAAAACGCTTGGTAAGGTAAGGACTTACTAAGATTTTGGTTAGAAACTTTACCAAGAAAAATTCGGTAGATGCAACCAAGTTATTGGTTTTAGTTTTTTGTTTTTCCAATTTGTTTATTAATTACACAAATTCTTTCAGTCGGTAATTTTTGTTTCCGAATTCGGTCATTTTATTTCTAACTTGCAAAGGTTTAGTCACAACTAGGTCATTTTTTTGTCAATTGACGGGAAAATTACCGGTCAACAATTTTGCGTACCTCTGTAGCTGCGATAAACCTAGTTCGAGCTAATTGTACCTAGGCACTATGATAGGTGTATTATTAGTTTTTAATGTACGTATATAGGCGAATACTACCACTTACCCAAAGGTACACAATGGCAAGGTCGATAGAATTTATAAAGATGTTCTTATTGATAGTGGATAGAAGGATATAGCGAAGGGTGAAAGTCGACGGGGCGTTAGGAAGGATATGATATCGATGGTAGTCGATGCGACAACCTTGCTTCGTCATATCTAGTCAACGCCGTTCAATCACGTTATTGATGTACATATTATATTAGGTATTGTATAATAATAATTAGGGATAGGTAGACTGACCATTTTTCACTACAGAATTAATTCGTGCGTATCGTGATTGAATTTTTTCTAACTCATTGAATTTCTGATTATCAAAACAGGCGCAAAGTTTCATAATGCAAAATTATTCGCTACAATTCACAAACAATTATATATGCATTGAAAAAAAATACGTGTGTTGGAATACGTTTATTTTCCACTGTTATTTTAGGTGAGAGAAAAAAGGGATTCAAAATGCGAGTAGAAGAATCATCACGAAAGGTAATTCTTTGTAACACGTGCATTCGAAATAGTCCTTTACATCAGAGTTTTACGGGATGGAAGTAAGTATTCGCTGTAAGCAGCTCAGATGAAGCGACATCCATTTGGGTTTACACCATGTGCTGTAAAAATAACTTTATTACACGATAAAAATGTTCTTTTTGTTTTAGTACGGGAGTTTCGCCCACCAACTACATCTGCCCTTGGACTTCACCCGAGACTCTAACACTAAACTTTTTTTATTCTGCAAATGGCAGTAGCATTTAACATGTACTTATTACCCAAGCCATGGTATTACTCACAAGTAGAGATGTGAATAGTAAATGTAAGTGGTAGTTTTACTGTAATTTTGATCATAAAAAACAGTACGTGACTGCTTTCAAAATTACCACATTCTTTATAAAATTATATGGTCTCATAGTAATTAAAAATCTCACGGAAAAACGTTAAAATTACGAAAAAATGATACCTTAAGTCTACCAAACATTTTTTTCACCGGTAATTCTACATCTAAGTACGTAGATTTTATATATTTTCATGAGTTTACAGAAAAAAAATGGTGACAAACGATTCCACATCCAAATAGATGATTACAACCAGTTTCTATAGTAAATTTACAAGTAATTTTCGTGACGGTGTTTTCAAAACACAAAATTTGTAGAAAAGAAAAATACGGTATTTTGACGATTAATTTACTGAAAATAAAAATACCTGTATTTTCACATCTCTACAAAAATTAACGATTGGCGATTTGCGTTTCATTATTCTGATTCTTCAGCATTTGGTACTATACCTACTTTTTTTTACCGATGTGTCATAATTTTTCCTTTTTCAGATGCGAGACGAAAAAACAAAATAAACAAAATAAATAATGTAGGTATACAAAAATACATTATACTAGTAGTAGTAGTAAATGTTTGTTTATTGACAATGCGTACAATTTTTTTTTTCTTATAACATTTATATATATACAAGTGTAAGGTACGCAAGGCCAATTGGCCATTGACCGAAGTCCTTCAGCCTGGTTATTATCGTTGAGTAGGGTGTTCCGTTTATTATTTGATAATAAAATCGGGTTTACAATATTTGTTACGAAACAATGTTTACCTTTTTAAAATTTTAGTACAAAGACTAATATTACTACGTGTATAGATATGTTACTCTGATTTTGGTTTTATCATTATTTAGACGGATAAGGTGGTGATGATTTCGAAAAGAGATTCTGTAGGATGTTTATATTTTCTATGAGTGTCCGGAGGAATTGTGTTGCAGAGAGGAGCTATAGTGTCGAACTGTTGTATAGCGAATTTTATGCTGAGTGCTTTTTTCCTTTCGATAATTGGTTGTACACCTGTTTTTTGGTATAGAAGTGTGTTTGCAGGGTTGTCGGGAGTTATTCGTTTCACGGCGATCAGCTGATTTGAGCGATTTCTTTGTAGCTAATGTTCTCGAAAACGGTAAAAAATCACTTAACCAAATTTTGTGTGTCGATTCTATGACTAGCACCCAATGTCATTTTGCAAATAGTGCAAACAGCCTGTTTGAATATATCGAAATATCACAAGATGGCCGCCATTATCGTGCTATAGCACCCTGAAGTGCGCTTCAGGGCGCTCACGATAGAGTGCTTGAATGCCGCCTGTAATTGAGGTAGCAAATCACATCGGGTCGGTTTACCTTTCCCAAGAGTATGTAAAGTGTGAATAAAAATTGTGGCTCATGCCGTGATGGCGATAGCCACGAGACAAGGAGAAGAAGTGTGAACTTTTTTTAAAAATTTATTTATGGAATACATTGTATAATATAACAACAAAATGATATGGAATACATTATGTTGATTGTCGAAGCCTCCACTATACGTTTTTTGTTGCCCTTCAAAAGATAGGTGACAAATGAAACCTTGCACAGTGCTTCTTCCACAAAGCAGGTAATGTCGATACTTCCTCAAAGAAGTGACTTTATGAAAAGTGGAAGTAATACTGGGTTATGTACGGTGATGGTGTGGCTGACGGACGCTATGCCATGGGCATTCTACGGGTATAGTGCGGTCCGATTCTGTCGGACCTCTATACCCTGCGTAGGAATCCCGATTAAAACTGGTAGATAACGATCAAATGGAAATATTTCCAGTTTAAACGTAATCCGCTTCAATAGGTTATATCAGATATTTTTTTGTATGTTTAATTCCAATCAGTTTTCTTCCCATAATATATCCTTCTAAAAATGTAAAAAGCATGAAATAAAATAAAATTTTACAAAAATTTAAAAACTCCCGACTGCAAAAACTAACTCAGATTTAAAAAATGTTAGCTGACTCAGATTTAAAAAGCTGACTTAGATTAAAATAATCATAAAGGACTGATAGATTAAACAAATATTTAAAAAATAATGAAATAATTTCTAATACATCTTATCTCAAGTTCAATTCCCCGAATACAGTTTTTGAAAACTAGAACTCATGACTTTTTTTCACAATGTACGTACATTACGGCTAGCGTGGGGTCCTGCCGGACCCCAGTTATGAGTCCTAGAGCTAATCTAGAAATGACCCAGAAATGAGAAATGAGAGATAACCCAGAAATGAGTCTAGGGTTAGGGTATTATGAATATTATAAATCTCGGGAGAAGTATCATAAAGGAAATATGTGATTATAAATACCCCTGAACTTGTTTAAAATGATACTTCTCCCGACATTTATAATAATCATAATACCCTAACCCTAGACTCACTTCTGGGTCATTTCTAGATTAACCCTAGGACTCATGACTGGGATCCGGCAGGACCCCACGCTAGCCGTAATGTACGTCCATTGTGAAAAAAGTCATGAGTTCTAGGTTTAAAAAACTGTATTCGGGGAGTTGAACTTGAGATAAGATGTATTAGAAATTATTTCATTATTTTTTGAATATTTGTTTAATCTACCAGTCCTTTATGATTATTTTAATCTAAGTCGGCTTTTTAAATCTGAGTCAGTTAACATTTTTTTAATCTGAGTTAGTTTTCGCAGTCGGGAGTTTTTAAATTTTTATAAAATTTTGTTTTTATATTCTTTGTTGCTGGGTTATTGCAGTTTAGTAGAATGGGATGTACATTATATTAATTATTGTCAATCTTAGGAAGAGTTCTAAAAATCATGCAATTAATCGGTACAGATAAAAAATTAAATATTTCCTATTTTTATTAAATACCCACTATTAAAATAAGGCTAAAACTTTTTGTTTCGCGAAATTAGTCCATTTTTTATTCCTTATTACTCATTGAAGAATAATACGAAAAAAACAACTTTATAGAGTGGGTTTAAAGGAGAGGGTACGGGGTCACCCGATAATAAGTTGTGCTAGAAATAGAGACGATGGTAGGCTATATACTATCGGAGTGGTGCTTCCTGCAATTTTCCATTGAAAGTAAGAAGATTTGGAGCAGAAGATGAAAGAAGACGGTGGGTTCTCTCACGGGACAAATTACATTCCCGCTTCGTCTCACAGTTCCACATCTTTATCCCTCAACTCTGATCTACTATTTCGTGCACTGTCTTTGTCTCTCGCGGAAATAATTAATCCCCTTATGAATAAACAGCGAGGATCTATTTATAGGAGAACACGCGCCGTATAACTATATGGGCGATGTACACGTTTGTTCATACTCGTGGGGCTTGTGGTTGACGCGATCGTTAGTCGACATTGGCTTGAGACCTCGAAGCTCGCTCTCATCCTCATCTCACCACCATCTTATGTATACATATGAGGCAAAACACTTCAAGCCGTTCAAGTCTGAAGTTCCCGAATTTTCAACAACGAAATTTCCGAGAAAAGAAAAACTGGTCGATACAAAAATAACACGAAATGATATCGGCGAATAAAGCAAATATTTTTTATAGAAACCAGGGATCGGAAGTAACGCGTTACTAGTAACGTTGTCAGTGAATTCGTTACTATTTGGTGGTAACGGTCGGTAACGTCGTTACATTTTTATTCGAGTAATGCTAAGATAACGTTCGTTACAAGTTTTTTGTAACGAGTAACGAAATTGCCGTTACTTTTTCGTTACTTTTCGAGACACAAGTTTTTTTTTAGTAGTAGAACAAGTAGCTTTCGTTCATTTTTGTTGGTATCCCTGTGAAGTGTACAGTGCCATCGTAAAAATTCGCCACAGAGAGATAATAGACTGGCGCTGCTACAGCGCCGTCCCGTGGATTTATAGGAAATATCTTATTCTAAAAATTCCGGCTTGATAACAGTTCTCTGTTCGACGTTCCTTGACTTGGTGGGCGGTTTCGCCTTTGCCTATATTCAAGCGATTATATTTAGCTCGGACGTATTTGAACTACTTGAAATAATATACTAATATTCAGAAAAAAAATGAGTGTCGATGGTGAAAGTTTCGTCGGTCGATTCACGAAAAAATTAAAAGATGAAAGTGGACAAGAAGAACTGTGGCGCTCCCAAAATTTGAGTCTGAAGGAACTATTTATTGAAGGAATTATTTCTTAAGCACGATACAAACATGGCAATTTCTCCCTTATCCGATAAAAAATCGGATAAGGGAGAAATTGGCTGAGAAAAAACTGACTAATGAAAAAATTGGCAGATAAAAAAATGAGCTGAAGAAAAGATTGGTCAATGGAAAAATCGGCTAAGGAAAAAATTGGCCAATGAAAAAATCGGCTGAGAAAAACAATCGTTATGGGACAAATCGGCTGAGGAAATAATTCGTCATGGGAAATAAGTGTGCAGGGTTTTCGAAAGAATTAGCAGCTTAATAAATTGGCGCCTGAAAGATTGGCCAATGGAAAATTTGACCGAATGAAGAATCGGTTTCGTCGAGAAAAAAATTGGCAGATAAAAAAATCAACTGAGGGAAATATTGGCCAATGGCAAAATCGGCTGAGGAAAAAACTGATCAATGGAAAAATCGGTTATGGGAAAAATCGGCTGAGGAGAAAACTGATCAATGGAAAAATCGGTTATGAGAAAAATCGGCTGAGGAAAAAACTGATCAATGGACAAAATCGGTTATGGGAAAAATCGGCTGAGGAAAAAATTAGTCAATGGAACTGATTGTGCAGGACTTTGCTAAGTGTTCGACATCTTATAGCGGGTTCTCTAAAGAAAATTCTTCACATAAGAATCGTTCGACTGAGAGAGAAAAAAATTAATTCAGAAAAAGTGGCTCAACTGACGGATAATGCCTTATATGTATACGTATACGTATACTATATCGTTCACCTTAAGCAGAGGCCGTGCCTACCAGATCTAAGGTACCACTGGGTAAGCTGCTAGTTCTTCCTGCCTAGTAGAGCAAGATCTGCGAAAACGAGTCCCGGGCGAGCTGCTACGCGGACTCGGTTCTCAAACAGAGTACGGACCACTTTGCGATAAAGACCGGGACAACCCCATCCGCCTCGGGTCTACTGGAACCTCTCCGACGTTCTCTTCGACGACCCACTTCGATTTTCCTGCTGTGAGAAGCAGATAAGAGCCTCTGCTTTCGTGGCGCCATAACGGACAGTTTAACTCCCTCGCGGGAGGGAGAACTGTGGAGGTTAATGTCAGGACGTAACCGATAAAGTATTGGCGTGAACATTTTTTTTTTTTCGATCCTACCCGACGAATATTTTAGTACCTCCTCGATACCAGCCGATCTGTATGACTTTTAAGGATGTTGAGAAAAATTCGTGCTTATGAAATCCAGAATCCAGTCAATTCTGCTAAAAACTAATCAAGTAAATATTTCTACCCCACAGATAAAGAAATGAAATCATAATTTTTAATTATAGAAAAAAAATGTATTATATTATATTTTTAATTAAAAGAAAAAGCAATTTTTGCAGTTTTTCCGCACTCCTTTTTGTTTTTTTGACTTTCATAGCTTCAATAACAACTCACCGAAAAAATAAAAAATCATGTTTATTAATTATTTTAAAAAATTAATTAAATTATACTTTTGATTAAGAAAAAAAGCAATTATTTTTTCTGCCCAGCTTTTCGTTTTTCCGACTTCAATAGCTTCGATTATAATTCACAGCCAATTGTACGAGTTGCAAAACAGAACATGTGCTCAATATTTGAATCTCTGAAATACGTCAGACAGTTCTGGCAGTAATTTTAATTGGCGTCGAAAGGCCACTGCGTCTCTCGATCACGTGCATACCATGCTGGGACACCAATTATTGCGCTTGAACTCATCCAAACATGTTAACAAGAAGAAAAATCTGTTTATGCTCACGTCGCTTATCGTGTCGATTTCCGCATGCGAATGCTTGCAATGCAAGACGTACTGCCTTGTCAATCCAAACGAGAATCTCTATTTAAATTATATGTATATTACTCATAGAAATGCATGCACGCAATTTATATTGTGCAATAAAACATGTGCATGGCGAATGATATTCGATTTAGATAGTATCAGGATTTTTGGAATACTTTTTTTCGAATTAAATCAATTTATTGACCGATTTATTTGCCTCAGAGTTGTAGATATTTACTATGCAATTTCATAAATATTTTCATATAATTATTATTGGGAATCGATAAATAGTGATGATGACTAACTCGTTTAACAAATAATAACAAGCAGTTATTATCCGTTGTCAATCTTCACTCTTACTAAACAAATCGTCTGTATTTTGATCTTACATTAAACTCTTAAAATAAAACTGTGTACTCGTTTTCGACGCCTGTTTTCTACGATTAAAAAAAAAATTTATCTGAATTTTTATATGAAGATGAGACAATTTCTATATGAAATTTTACGAACCTTTTCTGATTAAAAATAATAGAATATTAGAATGGTTAGATAGGACATGGAAATTTGAAAAAGGGATATGCGATATGGCAATGGGTTATTATACTTAAAGCATTGAAAACAATTAACAATCGTACTCCTTAATTTTTTTTCACAATTCTCGTAACTATTAGTTAAAATTAAATATTCGTTGCTGTTATCCGAAATTTCAACCATATTGATAATAAATAAATTACCATGAAAATAATCTTACTATACATTTTTATTTACAAAATTAATGGATGTTCATAACTCCATTTCTATATCAATGACCAACAGTTCCTCTTTTTTTCTCATGTAATGAATTTTGTCTTCCACTCTTTGCCTGTTAAGGAACGTAATCCCGCATTTTTTTCATAATTTCTTTGAATAAATAGTTCATAATCATTATTCTGTGCTGTTGTTTAAAGATTTAAACACATTGATAATGAATTAATATTACCATTCAAATAATCTCACTACACTTTTTTATTTCCAAAACTAATAGATGTTGATAACTCCTTTTCTATATCGGTGACCAAAATTGTCTTTTTTTTTCTCATGTAAGAATTTTATCTCGCACTCCATTTCTATTCGTTGGCAAATAAAATTTGCGGTTCGCTCGAATAAGCGATTTTCCATGCGCAAACCCAAATTCTGTAAGACTGGTACCGGTTGAGGGGATGCACCGTTCCGGACTTTCTTTTCCTCACTACAGGAAGATGCCATTACGTGGCAATGCGCCAAGAGAAATATAAGTTCACGAGAGGTGTACGAGTTTTGAAATCTTGTCGGCTCGAGTTAAGCACGATGATCCTACGAGACGAAGAGAAATTCTCGAGTGAACTCATCTGTCGATGATATCCATGGATATACCAAAGCATTGTAAAAATTATCCGTTGCTTATATATATATATATATATATTTTTTTTTTTTTAATTAAAAAATTAATAAACTTATCTATAATCAGGTTTAGTTTATTAAAAACAAAATCATAAAAACCGAACGACATCTTGAAATATAATATTAAAATGCCTATGCAGAATTTTTTTGTTTTACAAAATGACGATTTTAAAAACTTGAACCTCGGTTTTTGAATTAATTTTTTTAAGTGATTTTATTTTTGCAAAAGTAGAAAAGTGAAAAAAATTGTATGTGAAGTACTAGAGAAACTATTCAACAACATCGTGTCTAAAATTCAATGGAATCGGTCCAGTCATTTTTATGATATTATTAAGACAGACTTTGAAAACTACAAGGATAGAAAAAAGATGCAAAGTAGAACCTTGCATATTGCTTCCTCATTATTTTTCACTTTTTACAAATTTACCTTCATGAGGAAGTATATTCGTTGATTCTGGCATTCTCATAGACGTTTGTAAAAAGTAAAAAATTAAGAGCAATATGCAGGTGTCTACTTTGCAACCTCGTGTTAAATAAATTTTCCAAACTAATGTTTAGCAAAATTTAGTCGTCAAGCAATAATAAAAAAAAAAAATTCCTATAAAATCAGAATCTTCATGTCAATCGCTAGAAAATTATATATCTATCATCAGAACCGACACTGATGGTTGTGCGGTCGGTGTACGGCTCTGGCGGTCCCACGAGTTAAGCAGCATTGTTTGCGGCCATAACTTGGATGGGTGACCGTTTAGCCGTGCACCGGCTGGCATATCAATCAGTGAGCGGGAGGTCAGTTTTTCTGAGATCTCGGTGTTTTACACTTAAGTACTTTACTTTCGTATATACACCGGGAGATCAGAAGAATATATGGCCGTCTGTACCAGCACGGGTTTTCCGCAGTTTCCCCGTGTTCATGGCGAATGCGGTACAGTGTAGCTAAGTCGGCTGCGGCCGCATGGAAAGTTAGGTTAGCTTAGCGAAGTGCGGGTAGGGAGTGATAGGAGGAAGGGTGGGATGGGCGGTAAAAGGCGATTGAAGCCATACCATGGAAAGAATAAATAAATTAAAAAAATTATATATCTATCATCACTGAATATTACTTTATTTATGTACAAAATTTGGGCTCACTAGTTCATGTTTTGCAATAGTCAATGCATTAACATTAAATTTTCGAAAAATTCCAAACTCCATAAAATCTGAACCAGTTTCCAATCCCGGACAAATTCAATACCAAACAACATTAAATGTACCTTCTCTTTTGAAGAAGTATTTAGCAAAATATCGCAAATTTTGTGAAAGCTAAAGTGACCACGCCCTTTTTTGAAAAACATTCATAATGCTATAAAATCTCAATTTCTGAATACATTTTGTAAAAAATTGAAACAAACAAAAACGCGCTGCTGCTTCTCACTTGCGTGCCAAATTCCAACTTACTTATTCTTACAGTCTCATTTAACATTTGAACAATAAAATATTGTTTTGCTTATTTTAGAGTTATTGTATCAACGCCATAAACAATTGTAGGAATTAGAAGTAAAATTAAGTTGACAACACTTGTTTTTGGCAGCCCACCAGCGAACTGTTTTTGAATTAATTTTTTTTTTATCGTATATACGGACATTGTTCTAAAACCACTTTTCTAATCGGGGCAATATTCTTCAAACTACGAAGTTTCAAAAAATTGACGAAAAAAAGATTTTTTTTTCTGGTCAGATCATCAGAAAAAGGTTTTTTTGTAACAAATCATTGAAAAAAAATTCGTCAATCCGTAAGGAAAGTTATTTTTGTCAAATCGTAAAAAAAAACTTTTTATTTTTTGTTAAAACGTCAATTTTTTATTGTTTCCTCATAGGGGAAGCTTTGTTTTCGTTAAAAAAAATTTTTTTCGAGATTTTCATGTCAGGACACTCAGAATGGTCCAAAATGTCGAGAAAAGTGGTTTAGAAAAAATTTCCGGATGTATGTTTGTATGTCTGTATGTGTGTATGTGGCACGCTTGCAAAATTCAAAACACTGTATCTCGAAAACGGCTTTAACAATGAAGCTGAAATTTGGCACGCTGGTAGAGGAGCAACGCCCCTTCCTATGTATATATTTTCGAAAAAATTGAAAAAAAAATTCAAATTTTATAAGCCTTTCAATTTTTCGAAAAATGTCTATATGTTCTCTAGCTTCTGCAATTGTTCAGCTAATGGGCCAAATCGTTCTGGACAAATAGAGAAATAAAAAATGAAGGTCGGTATTGAATTTGAGCGAAATCCATAAAGCGGCTTAGATTTTATAAAATTTTGATTTTCCGAAAAAATCTTATTTTCGTTCTTATTCAAATTAAGTTCGACCAAACGTGCTCAAATCTTTTGCAAGGTAAAATTAACATCCAGTTGTAGTGGATATCGAATTTGGTGAAGATTGGTAAAGTGGCTCAGATTTTATAAGACATTGAATTTTTCAAAAAATCTCTGTATGTTCTCCAGCTGCCACAATTTTTTAGATAATGAGCTTAAACAGTTTTTGACGAATAAAGCAATGAAAAATGACGATCGGTATTGAATTTAAGCGAAGTACATAAAGCGGTTTAGATTTTATAGAATTTTGAATTTATGAAAATTTTTATTTTCGTACTTCTTTAATTTGTATTTAAAATAAGGATGCAAAGTAGAACTTTGCACATAGCTTCGTCAATAATTTTCATCTTTCGCAAAGCTTCCTCTATGAGGAAGCTAAAAATAAAATAAAGAAACTTCCTCATAGAGACGGCGTTGCGAAAGATGAAAATTAATGAGGAAACAATGTGCAAAGTTCTACTTTGCATCCGTTTTTTTTTCAATCATTTTTTCTTCTAATCAGGTACCTCCCATTAAATCTCTCAGTGTATAGATATATGTCTGCAATTGTACATTTGGTACTGTACATAAGAGTGAGTACATCTGGACTTAACGGGATTCGGGAGAATAAAAGACAGAAGGGAAGAAGAAGACGCACATGTGCCTCCAATACACATCGGTTGATATATATCTATACAGCACTCTCGAGATATGTCTTGTTCCGATGTTGCTGTATGTCGTTCGTCGCTGCTGCTGCTGCTCTCATTCTTACAAGCTCCAATAGTACTACCTACATACATAGTATCTCGGTCGCGACCCCGCAAGAGGGGCTTCGGTCAAAGGACTGAATCACACTGGGAACCCCGACGGGATCATAATCCTCATATACAGCCGTCTGAATAATTTATGATAGGCCGAGAGTGGGCAAACGGAAAGCGAAGGCAGACAGACGGAGACAAAGTGTAGGCGTATATGCCTTGCCCACTCGCAATTTTCTGTAATGCGTTTGAGCTGCTGCAGTTTCTAACTTCCTTCCTACACAATCTTTCGCTGACTTTCTCTCGAACATTTTTTTAAACTCTTTTTGCTTCCTCATAGAGGTGATATATTTCCATGAATTTTTTTTTTGTTGCGATTTTTATATCACGACATTCAGAAAGGATCAAAACGTCGAGAAAAGTGGTTTACAAAAAATGTGTGTCAGAAAATACCGTTTACAAGGATTCTATACGATGATTAAAAAAAAAAGTGACTTTCTTCCGTTTCGGATTCCAGAATTCACAGATCCGACTTCCGGTCGGAAAATCCAACCTAAATTTTTTTCTTTAAGATATCTAATTTTGGCCTTCACTATTGTTCTCAAGTTGCATATTCTACCCCAGAAAATATCGGTTACAAGCCTTTTTACGATGATTTTTAAAAAAAGTGATCTTTCTGCGTTTCTGATTTCAGAATTCGCATATCCGACTTCCGGTCGGAAAATCCAACCTAATTTTTTTTTTGTTGCGATTTTTATATCACGACATTCAGAAAGGATCAAAACGTCGAGAAAAGTGGTTTACAAAAAATGTGTGTCAGAAAATACCGTTTACAAGGATTCTATACGATGATTAAAAAAAAAGTGACTTTCTTCCGTTTCGGATTCCAGAATTCACAGATCCGACTTCCGGTCGGAAAATCCAACCTACATTTTTTTCTTTAAGATATCTAATTTTGGCCTTCACTATTGTTCTCAAGTTGCATATTCTACCCCAGAAAATATCGGTTACAAGCCTTTTTACGATGATTACAAAAAAGTGACTTTTTTCCGTTTCTGATTCAGAATTCACAGACCCGACTTCCGGTCGGAAAATCCAACCTAAATTTTTTTTCTATAAGATATCGAATTTTGGTCTTCACTATCGTTTTCAAGTCGCATATTAAACCACAGAAAATACTGGTTATAAGCCTTTTTACGATGATTTTAAAAAAAAGTGATCTTTCTGCGTTTCTGATTTCAGAATTCGCATATCCGACTTCCAGTCGGAAAATCCAACCTAAATTTTTTTTTTGTTGCGATTTTTATATCACGACATTCAGAAAGGATCAAAACGTCGAGAAAAGTGGTTTACAAAAAATGTGTGTCAGAAAATACCGTTTACAAGGATTCTATACGATGATTAAAAAAAAAGTGACTTTTTTCCGTTTCGGATTCCAGAATTCACAGATCCGACTTCCGGTCGGAAAATCCAACCTAAATTTTTTTCTTTAAGATATCTAATTTTGGCCTTCACTATTGTTCTCAAGTTGCATATTCTACCCCAGAAAATATCGGTTACAAGCCTTTTTACGATGATTACAAAAAAGTGACCTTTTTCCGTTTCTGATTCAGAATTCACAGACCCGACTTCCGGTCGGAAAATCCAACCTAAATTTTTTTTCTATAAGATATCGAATTTTGGTCTTCACTATCGTTTTCAAGTCGCATATTAAACCACAGAAAATACTGGTTATAAGCCTTTTTACGATGATTTTTAAAAAAAGTGATCTTTCTGCGTTTCTGATTTCAGAATTCGCATATCCGACTTCCGGTCGGAAAATCTAACCTAAATTTTTTTTTTGTTGCGATTTTTATATCACGACATTCAGAAAGGATCAAAACGTCGAGAAAAGTGGTTTACAAAAAATGTGTGTCAGAAAATACCGTTTACAAGGATTCTATACGATGATTAAAAAAAAAGTGACTTTTTTCCGTTTCGGATTCCAGAATTCACAGATCCGACTTCCGGTCGGAAAATCCAACCTAAATTTTTTTCTTTAAGATATCTAATTTTGGCCTTCACTATTGTTCTCAAGTTGCATATTCTACCCCAGAAAATATCGGTTACAAGCCTTTTTACGATGATTACAAAAAAGTGACCTTTTTCCGTTTCTGATTCAGAATTCACAGACCCGACTTCCGGTCGGAAAATCCAACCTAAATTTTTTTTCTATAAGATATCGAATTTTGGTCTTCACTATCGTTTTCAAGTCGCATATTAAACCACAGAAAATACTGGTTATAAGCCTTTTTACGATGATTTTTTAAAAAAGTGATCTTTCTGCGTTTCTGATTTCAGAATTCGCATATCCGACTTCCGGTCGGAAAATCCAACCTAAATTTTTTTTCTTTCAAATATCGAATTTTGGCCTTCACTATCGTTCTCAAGTCGCATATTCTACCTCAGAAAACATCGGTTACAAGATTTTTTACGGTAATTTAAAAAAAACGTGACTTTTTCCCGTTTCTGATTCCAGAAATCAAAGATCTGACCTCCGATCGGAAAATCCAACGTAAATTTTTTGTATTTTAGATATCGAATTTTGGTCTTCACTATCGTTCTCAAGCCGCATATTCTACGCCAGAAAACACCGCTACACGCCTTTTGTTTCCTCATAGAGGAAGCTTTGTTTTCGTGAAATTTTTTTTTTCGAGATTTTCATGTCAGTACACTCAGAATAGTTCAAAACGTCGAGAAAAGTGATTTAAAAAAAATGTTTGTATGTGTGTATATGTTACACGCTCAAAAAATGTAAACCTTTATAACTCGGGAACGCCTCGAGACATAGAGCTGAAATTTACACCATAGATAGAGGGGTCAATTCTCATCGTTCATACCAATTTTTGTAAAAATCCCCATGATCATTAAATTTTTACGCGGTTTTGAATTTTTTCAAAAATGTCTGTTAACGCAATAACTCTTTTAATTTTCGAGATATTAAGCTCACAATTGGTATGTACGTGAGCTTTCATACACCGGTGATTCCTATTAAATTTGGTTACGATCGGTTGAAACGTTAAAATTTTATGAGATTTTGATTTTTTGAATTTTTCAATTTTTTTTCTGCGATGCGAATTTTGGTATCAAATATCGAGCTGGGAGTCAAATGAGTGCCAAAGTCATGATTAACAGAAAAATACGTCAGATATGGCCCAAAAATGTTGAACGATAACATATTTTCATAGCGATGTTGTACAGTCTATACTGCGAAAAATAGCGATTTATGTCGTATAAACTAGCCATATCCTTGCTTCCCAATGAAATTTCGGAAACCACCGATTTCTATCGTGTTCTACAAAAAAAACAGAGAAGATAGAGTATTCGAGGGAGTTTCTGGACCGTTTGTCCTTATTATATTTTCACAAAGCGAGAGTGTGCGCTTATTTATATTTATTTAAAACAAGGATGCAAAGCAGAACCTTGCACATTGCTTCCTCATTATATTTCGCTTTTTACAAAGCTTCCTCTATGAGGAAGCCAAAATCAATTCCCATACTTCCTCTTAGAGGTTGCTTTATAAAAAGCGAAATATAATGAGGAAGCAATGTGCAAGGTTCTGCTTTGCATCCTTTTTACCATGATATTAAAAAAAAGCTTTCGATCAATTCGAGAGGTCAAATAATCATAAATAATTTTCAATATTTTTTTGATAATAGTTAAAAAGATTAAAAACAAACGGTATTATTATCAAGAATTCTTCCTTCTCTATGAAGGCGGTGCACATAAAACGCTACGTATAACGATCTGTGACGTTTATTCAATTAACCAATTTGCGTTGATTGTCACGCTGCAATTAATTCCCTCTTCCCTCTCGACTACGAACTAACTAACTAAGCGTCGTTTCATCGGTGGTGCACGAGCGGCGCGTGAACATAGAAACGCGTATAGAAATTGCGGCAGTGCTGCTGCCGCGTGTTCGGCCTTCACATCTTCGTAGTGGCTCGTGCACAGCAAGTTCGAGGCTGCATGCTGCTACCTATAGGGCATTCCATGGTAAATTCACAGGTTCAAACTCAAACCTCCTCAATCTTCCCAATACATTTTTTATCTACTTGTTATCATTGAAAAAAATATTTGTATTTTTATTAGATTTTTATTTCAAGCCATTATTAATTATAAAAAAATAAATAAAAAATATTTAAAATTCCGATTAAAAAAAAACTATATTGACAAAAATAAAATGGCCATTTTTTTCATCAACGTAGTTATAAAGTAGATAATAAAATTGGACATTTTATGTTTGTCGATATTATGTTTTTAATTGGAACGTTTATAAATAAAGAATGGCTCATAATAAAAATCTAATAAAAATCATCGATATTTATTTTTAACGATAACAATCAGATAAAAAATATATTGGGCAAATTGAGGAGGTCTGGGTTTTGAACCTGTGTAAATTATCATGGAATGCCCGATATATAGGTCATTCCACACCAAGTAACCCATTAATTTGCCGTCACGCCAGTTTTTCTATAGTTTGCAAGTATAATAATGGAAATTCTGTGAAATTTTGAGAAAAATCGGAATAATCTGTCTCAACGAAAAAAAATATTATTACTTTATTTTGTCAAAAAATGGTGCATTTTTTTTTTGCGGCTATGGAAAATTTTTTATCAAAAAGTACATTCAAAAACTTAATTTTATACAGGAACAATTTTTTTCTACGATCGGTAATTTTGCATACATAGCAAATTTGATAAAAAAATGAAATAGAAAAAATCGTTATTAAATTTTCGGCAAACTATAAATGCTAAAATTCTGAAATAATTTATGGATGTTTGTAATACTCTAAGAAAATTTTGAAAAAATTATGAGCACTTTTTGCGACCATGCTAAATTTGGGTGGCCCTATTGGTATGGAATTACCTATGTATGAGATACCGAGCTTATGCTGATGCAGGGCCTGCTGCTGCTGATGCGTTTGCTCGACGATGTCTGTGTTGCCTCTAACGTATTCCAGACTCGTGGTTACAGTCATGAGGGAGAGTTCTAACGCATGCTAAGTCGTTGATTTGCGACCGGACACGCAGTAATATAAGACTTGCTATAAGTAGCTATAGATACGTACTTGAACCGACCGAGCTGTCGCACTATTCAAATGACTGTGCTACTGCGACCTTGCAAACATTTCAAGAGTTTTGACACATAATCA
Source organism: Ephialtes manifestator (assembly GCA_963970395.1). NCBI lineage: Eukaryota > Metazoa > Arthropoda > Insecta > Hymenoptera > Ichneumonidae > Ephialtes > Ephialtes manifestator. The sequence goes on from OZ019982.1 coordinate 16,362,328, forward strand.
TAATATTTTGATTTTCCAGCGTCAATTCCAGTAATTAATTAAATATGTGGATAAAATTAGAACCCAATATCTCATAATTTGCACGAGCAAGCGCGAGAATGAAATTTTTCGAAAAATTCAAAATGCCATAAAATTTGAACAGCTAGACAGATATGCGTCAAATCTGTACTCAAATGTTTTTCGATGATTATTTTTCCCATCCAAATTTCGACCAATCAGAGCGCGGTATTCAACATCACGTGGTACAGCTAGGGTAAAATTATATCGATAATTTTTCGAAAATTTCCCGGCTCGGTTGCTAAGCGATAAACAATAATTTTTTTGACACTTGTAACCTCTGCGAATCTTTAAAACGTCAAGGTACTATTAACGGTCGTCAATATGAGTGAGTCAAAAAAGCGATTTGGTGATGAATCGCTTCAGAACATCGCTAAAAAAATAAAACAAAATGTCCCGGCAAATACAGAAAAGAGTAAAAAATCGATTTGGGCGCAATTCACTGCATTTTGTGCAGAGAGAAAATATGTGTTGGATGCAACATAGGTTTTTGTTCTGATTATGAAATTTCCTTGTCAGAATGATAATTTTTGTCTCATGGTGCAATTCCATTTGTCGCAATTTGAATAGAAAAAATAATCCCCCGAATACCACTCGAGCTTCGAAATTAATCTGATATTTCCCTCCAGGTTCCCTGCAAACAAATAAACTCGTCAAGTTTTCCAGAAAAATCACTCGCGCTACGCGCTCGTGATTTTTTAACCTGGAAAACTTGACTCGTTCATTTGTTTGCAACGAACCTGTCAGGAAATATCCGATAATTTCAAAGCTCTTGTGGTATTACAAGTGATAATCCATATGTTAACAAGATTTATGATAATTTTGTGAAAAATTTCAAAAACAAATCGAAATTTACCGACATATCGATAGATCCTTTGACTAAATTCATTATCAATAATTAGTAATCGTGAAATCATATCGAAAATTACAGTCAGATATCTCAGAATTTACAAGAGTTGAAGTCTTTGCAGACATTTAAAAACAAATTGAAATTGCAATAGAATTAGAACAACCCTATCGATTCTCGCCAAAATTGGTATACATCATGGTTTGATGGTAGTTCATGTACGTACAATATTTCAGCCCGATATCTCTTAATTTGCGCAAGTTATAGCGTGAAAACGATATTTTCAAAATTTTAAAAATGTTGTAAAATTGGAATCTTCCAGTCGATTTGCGTCAACTACAATCCCAAACTTTGGTTTATGACAGCCCATCTGCGTGCCAAATTTGACAAAGATACATCTATAATTACGACAGTTATCGTGCTGACAAGGCAATCTGCACGCACGCACGCACGCACGCACGCACGGACGCACGCACGCACGGACGCATGGACGCACGGACGCACGCACGCACGCACGCACGCACGCACGCACGCACGCACGCACGTACGCACGCACGCACGCACGCACGCACGCACGCACGCACACACGCACACACACACACACACACGCACACACACACGCACACGCACACGCACACGCACACGCACACGCACACGCACACACACGCACACACGCACACGCACACGCACACGCACACGCACATGCACACGCACACGCAAACGCACACACACACTTTGTTTTTCTCGAAAACAAAGTTTGCTCTATGAGGAAGCAAAATGGAGGATGTCGGGGCGTGTGTTCTCATTTAAGGTTGGACGAATGGAATTTGGATTAATTATTATGTACGTATGGAATGAAAAATAATTGTTATTTAATCAATTGCAGTACTTAATTAAAAAGTATTCCGTTCATAGCGAATTTTGTTTTAGATTATTAAATCTTTCCAATTTGAGCTGAATAATTCATATTATAAACAAATGAATAAATAATTTGAATCAACTTTAATCAGTGATGGAAAATGCATGGCTAATGGAATTTTTATTAATTATTGTATACGTATGGAAGTTTGCAGAAATTCTGGTGTAATTGATTATACTAATTAATTAATAAATGTTCCCTTTAAAAAAAAAACTTGTAAAACATTAATCAACGATGCAAAATACATGCAGATTTAAAATGAATTATTGTATAAATATGAAAGGAAAAAACTATTCAGGAGTCGACTTAATAAATTCCTGCAATTAAAAATTAATTAGCGCACATGTAATAAAAAAACGTTGCTTCTAACGTATTCGCAACACGTAACGTTCTCATTACGTTTGTTTCTGGCATGATGATTTTATCGTGAAGTTACCGACTAATTACACGAATAGAAATTTGAGAATTTCGTATATTAATTGCAATCTACGTTTCTCGCTATAATTAGTTAAGATCACCATTTCTTTTTATTTCACTACAACATTTTCTCGTTTTGGTATTATTATTGTCGTCAATACAATAGTTTGACAAGTCGGATGTAGATCTTGATAATTTATATATCAGAAGGTTTCAAAAGTTATAAAACGCTAAAATGAGCAATAAAAAACATGATACGATGGAGTCAATGAATATTTATATAAATCTGTCTTATCAATGCAATTTTTCTACATTTAACATTTGGTGTGATTATTTTTAGTATATTTCTGATTGAAAACTGATAAAAATCTGTGATAATAATTATTTTTTAGTAGAACTGTAACAACACAATCCATATTTCACGCAATAGAAATTTTTGATGAATAATGATTCTAGAAATCCCATTCGAGTGATTAACAATCATAACTAAGTCGACGAAATATTTTTTTAAAATATCGTGCTATGGAAGCTTTGTTTTTATATCTTCTCATTTTATTTAAAGAAAAACTGTCGAAAAAAACGGCTAAAATCGGTACTTTTGGTTCAAACCGCCGCCATTTTGTCAATTTTGATTTTAAAAAAGGCTCCATAGCGCGATAGCCAATCGCATACTAATTAATAATCCTTTGGGTTATTTTTTTTAGATCATATTTGCGACCCCTAGGATGTCCACTATGAGGCTATCTTTTTTATCAACATTATTTTCAACAATAAAAAAAAAATATTTAAACAATAAAAATCGTCTTATAAAAAATCTTTTCCTGTCATTCATGATTACCTTAATATGTCATAAAAATTTCAGATTGATCGGCGTATAGTAACCGTCCGAAAAAAAATCGTGAAAATCGGCCATTTTTCGGGCCGTCACACTGGAAAGATCCTTTAAGCTAAATCTTACAATTTGTAATAGGCTAAGCACAAATAAACATATTATTATTATTAAATTCCTTTACAATTAACGCAATTATTTGTCTCTTAATTTTTGCTTCCTCATAAAAAATTCCGATGGTGCCGATAGCATCATTCAATTTACTATCCACCTCATTTATAGCATTACAAAGACACCTGGCATAAACATAAATTAAGGGGAGGGAGTTAGGTCAAAAAAATTGTTTTTGAAAATTCAATATCATCCAAATCCTATAGCATATAAAAATGTCCAACGCACTATATTGTTGGTACTCGGTTAAAGGATTTTTTACTGTCGTCTGACTTGCATATGCTTTTAAATATTATCTTAAGCAAAGATCTTAGGTTTTCCATTCTGCGCATGATTCAGATCAAACTACTAGGCAGATTGGAATGGTTGACGTCTCATTTTCTTCTTCATGAACAGATACACCGGCTAAATGGAGCAAATGTTAATAAAATGTAATATTTTTTAAGAAACATAATTATTAATAAATAAATTTTATGCTATTTTCTAAATCAGTGATTAACTTTGCTTTCAGAATGAAAAAAAATAGTTTGCTCCATTTAGCCGGTGTATCTTTTCATGAAGAAGAAAATGAGACGTCAATGATTCCAATCTGCCTAGTAGATTGATCTGAATCATGCGCAGAATGGAAAACCTAAGAACTTTGCTTAAGATAATATTGAAAAGCATATGCAAGTTAGACGACAGTAAAAAATTCTTTCATCGAGCACAAACAATATAGCGCATTGGGCATTTTTATATGCAATAGCATTTGGATGATATTGAATTTCGAAAATCAATTTTTTTGACCTGACTCCCTCCCCTTAATTATAGAAGATGTGTCCACAACAGTACTACAGTAGTTTACCACAGTCCGACTAACGATTTACTAACCGTGTGTTCGCAAACTTTCGTCTCGTACTTCAATATAGCTAGCAGTACCTATAAGTGCGGCATCGCTATGTGGGTACAAGACCAACAATACCGAGTTTATTGCGCCTGCTGTGAATCGACCGTAACATGAGACCCCGAGAATGGACGAAGGCGAGCTGATCGTTCGGTAATGAATTTAATGCTATAGACCGTTAAGGATGTATGATAGGTACAATCCCACCAAACGTAAGTTTCAAAGGAAATTTCGAACATTTCCCGATGGGATAAAAATCGAAAAAAAATCAAGCATGAAAAGATCGATTTTGCATAATTAATATTCAAAAATGTTATTATCAAATTGAAGAATAAAAAAATTATTGACGAAATCGCAGGACGACCTAACGTTTTTTTCGAATGAAAATAATTTGTCAATTTTTTCGAATACATATGAATTTTTTCAGAATTTTTTCTTTATTTTTAATTTTTTTTTTTTCATTTTGAAAAATGTGCTAAAAATAACGAATTTTGGATAGGCAATTGGCATAAAACCATCCATTAGACTTAAGACTTTTTTTGCCAAATGTATATCCAAAATTCGTAATTTTTCGCGCATTTTTCAAAATTCCAAATAAAGAAAAAATTCATATGTATTCGGAAAAATGGACAAATCATTTTCATTCGTAAAAAACGTTAGGTCGTCGGGTGATTTGTTCAACAATTATTTTTATTCATCAATTTGGATAAAAATTGGAAAAAAATCAAGCATGAAAAAATCGATTTTGCATAATTAAAATTCCAAAATATTATTATCAAATTGAGGAATAAAAAAATTGTTGACCAAATCACGGGACGACCTAACGTTTTTTTCGAATGAAAATAATTTGTCAATTTTTTCGAATATATATGAATTTTTTAAAATTTTTTTTTAATTTTGAAAAATGTGCTAAAAATAACGAATTTTGGATAGGCGATTGGCATAAAATAATCCATTACACTCAAGACTTTTTTTGCCAAACGTATATCAAAGATTGATTATTTTTCGCGCATTTTTCAAAATTCAAAATAAAGAAAAAATTCGAAAAAAATTCAAACGTATTCGGAAGAATTGACAAATTATTTTCATTCGAAAAAAAATTTAGATTGTCGGGTGATTTGTTCATTAATTTGTTTTCACTTAAGACTTTTTTTTACCAAACGTATATCCAAAATTCGTTATTTTTCACACATTTTTCAAAATGTACAATACAGAAAAAATTCATATGCATTCGGAAAAATAGACAAATCATTTTCATTCGAAAAAAACGTTAAGTTGGCGGGTGATTTGTTCAATAATTTTCTTTATTCATCAATTTGTTAATAACATTTTGGAATAATTATTATGCAAAATCGATCTTTTCAGCACCTTTTGCTTGATTTTTTTTCTGATTTTTATCTCATCGGGAAGTGTTTGAAATTTTCTCTGAAACTCACGTTTGGCGGGACTGTACCTATCATACATCCTTAACCCATGATTCATGCGACGTCAATACCTTATAGTTTGTAAAATCGAAAATCGATCCCTTCAATGATAACGAAATTTTATGACCCTCTGCTGCACTTTAGAAACATTTTCAGTCTAAATAAATTAATTAGCAAACCAAGAACTATGTATTACTAATTATATTATTTATTACTAGGAGGGCATCTCCAAAACTCCGTACTTAGAAATACTTTACCTCGGTTTCTCTCTATATTATAAAAAATATCTCACCACGCCTTTGAACTTGACATTACGTTAATTGTTACTGTGAAAACAATTTCTATGGCAAAAAAAATTCGGAATTAGGACCCTATGGGGGACTTGAAAAAATCTGGTCCTGGGAATATATTTTTATTATATAGAGAAAAAAAGGATGCAAAGCAGAACCTTGCACATTGCTTCCTCATTATATTTCGCTTTTTACAAAGCAACATCTTAGAGGAAGTATGGGAATAGATTTTGGCTTCCTCATAGAGGAAGCTTTGTAAAAAGCGAAATATAATGAGGAAGCAATATGCAAGGTTCTGCTTTGCATCCTTGTTTTAAATCAATATAAATCAGCGCACACTCTCGCTTTGTGAAAATAAAAAAAAAGTTGCAAAGTTGAACTTTGCACATTGCTTCCTCATTATTATTTTTTTTTTTTTTCACAAAACGATCTCTATGAAGCTTATTTACTAATTTTGGCTTCCGCATAGCGGAAGCTTTGTGAAAAATGTAAATTAATGACAAAGGAATGTACGAAGTTCAACTTTGCAACTTATTTCGTTACTTTTTCACGTTAGTTTTGGTAGTTATGGGTGCGATCACACAAAAAAGTACGCTTACGTGATTAAATTTCAATTCAATTTTTCTTTTTCAATTTTTTTTTTTTTTAATATTTGAGTCGTTAAAAAATAAATTGTACGTAATTGGATATCTCATTGTGTTATTTTGTGCAGACTTCTTTTTATTCAAGATTGTACTGTAATATGAACAGATATTTCAATTCATGCGTTCATTATCCCTCTATATTATAAAAAGATCTTGCCGCCGCCACCGCCGCCTAAACCTAATCGTTCTAAACTATAATCTGTTAAAACATGAAAAATCTCAAATTGCTCCAAAATCAAAACCCATTTACAGATCGTCATCAAATTTGGTACATAGCAACAGTGAATATTTTTCATCTGTATTTTTCATTTCGAAAAAGTTTTAATTCATTCATTGTTAGTTGACCTGAGTTATAAGAAAATGATCATTTTTTCAAAATTTCAAAATCACGTAAAATCTTAATCGCTTTACCGATCATCACCAAATTTGGTACATAGCAGCATTGCATGTTATTCTTCATCTGTAGAAAATATCAGTTGATTTCGTGAGATTTTACAGGAGTTAGAGCAAAACGTAAATTTTTTGAAAAATTCAAAATCTCATAAAAACGGAACCTATTTGTAGATTCGCCCCCAATTCAATACCGATCCTTCTTTAAGGCTGCTTTATGTATAAAAAATTATTTAGCTCTATAGCTAAAAATTTGCGGGAGCTAGAGCGCGTACAGACATTTTTCGAAAATTGCAAAGTTAAATAAAATTTGAACATATTTTTGAATTTTTTTAAAAATTATCACAAGCAATGGCGTATACCTGCCGCACATGCGTGCCAAATTTTAGACCGAATGTTAAAGCCGTTCTTGAGATATGCAAGTTTGAATTTTGAATGCCGTTCACACACACACATACACACACACACACACACATCCATACATACATTTTTTCTAAATCACTTTTCTCGACGTTTTAGACAATTTTAAGCATACTGAGATGAAAATCTCGAAAAAAAAATTCTTCACGAAAACAAAGCTTCCTCTATGAGGAAGCAATATAATAAGGACGAACGGTCCAGAAACTCCCTCGAATACTCTATCTTCTCTGTTTTTTTTGTAGAACACGATAGAAATCGGTGTTTTCCGAAATTTCATTGGGAAGCAAGGATATGGCTAGTTTATACGACATAAATCGCTACTTTTCGCAATATAGACTGTATAACATCGCTATGAAAATATGTTATCGTTCAACATTTTTAGGCTATATCTGACGTATTTTTTTGTTAATCATGAATTTGGCACTCATGTAACTCCCAGCTCGATATTTGATACCAAAATTCGCATCGCAGACAAAAAATAAAAAAATTCAAAAAATCAAAATCTCATAAAATTTTAACGTTTCAACCGATCTTAACCAAATTTAATAGGGATCACCCGCGTATGAAACCTTACATACATACCAATTTTGAGCTTAATATCTCGAAAATTGAAAGAGTTATCGCGTTAACAGACATTTTTGAAAAAATTCAAAACCGCGTAAAAATTTAATGATCCTGGGGATTTTTATAAAAATTGGTATGAACGATGAGTATTGACCCCTTTATCTGTGGTGTAAATTTCAGCTCTATATCTCGAGGCGTTCCCGAGTTATAAATGTTTACATTTTTTGAGCGTGTAACATACAAACATACAGACATTTTTTCTAAATCACTTTTCTCGGCGTTTTGGACTATTCTGAGTGTACTGACATGAAAATCTCGAAAAAAAAAAATTTTCACGAAAACAAAGCTTCCTCTATGAGCAAGCAATAAACTATAATGTAATTATAATGGATAGTTGTAATAAATTAAAAAAGAGGATGCAAAGTAGAACCTTGCACATTGCTTCCTCCTTCATTTTCGCTTTTTACAAAGCCGCCTCTATGAGGAAGTTTCTTTATTTTATTTTTGGCTTCCTCATAAGGGAAATTTTTAAAAAATTCAAAATCACGTAAAATGCGAACCGCTTTACCGATTATCACCAAATTTGGTACGTAGCAGGGCTGAATGTTATTTTTTCCGTCTAGAAAATTTCAGTCGATTAGTTGAAATTCTACCTGAATTATAGCAAAACGAAAATTTTTCGAAAAATTCAAAATCTCATAAAAACCGAACCGCTTTACCCATTTGACCCAAATTCAATACCAAAGGTCGTACCACTTTGTTCAATTTTAATACGAAGTTTCAGCCCGATAGCTAAAAATTCGTTCGAGCTAGAGCATTTACGTACTTTTTTGAAAATTTCAAAATTCTTATAAAAAGGAAATGCGTTAAGCGATTTTGGCAAAATGTATACCAATTGAAGATTAGCCAGTACTGTACATGTTATTTAAATTTTAGCTGATTTGGTCGAATACTTTATAAGTTACAGTTATATGAATTTTTGGCCTTTCATCACACACACACACATACATAAATCCAGCCAATTTTTCTAAACCACTTTTCTCGACGTTTTCGACCATTTTAAACATTTTGACATGAAAATCTCGAAAAAAAAAATTTTCACGAAAACAAAGCTTCCTCTATGAGGAAGCAAAAAACTATTAAATCAGACACTGCGAAAAGAAATTAGGTACTAGAATTCTCCGAATATCGAACCCATTGAACCCCTTTTATCAGCATTTGACATAAAAATTTCATTGTTCGTAAGTTTATGTTTTTTATTCAAATAAACATGAAATTCTTTTAATACAATATACAATTAATAGAATTTTTATTCATTTATTGATGATTACAAAATACAAGCAAAATTATGTGCACTTCATATTTAAAAATAGTTAGTAAATATTGATTTTAAAAAATCTTATTTTATTGTAGTTTTGGACGGAGTTTTTCATATTGTATTTTTTTAATTGCTAAAATAAATAATAAACCACCATAAGTATGATTTATTTATTATTCCAATAAATTTAATTATAATTTATGTTAAATAGTGTTATATTGATCATCATTTGGGTAGATCATCAATTAATGCGCTATTTTATTTTATATTCATCTGTATAGCGAGATAAAAGATTCGGTATATTGAGAAGTTGCATAATTTCACGATGACGATCTGGGTCTGCTGCACTTGAAGAATTATGATGAAAAGGTGACGTCACTGACATTGGAATATCGAGCGGAAACGCCCCTGTCCCTTTGCAATGCATAGAATAATACATCATATTTTGCACGTGTAGTGATTGAGGAATATCTACCGAAGCATAGAATATGACGCGCGAGCTGGAAAGGGCAATTATTATCCGAAGCTATGACGTCATCGTATGCCGTTTTTATTTTTATTTATTACATTCTTGGGTTAAAGGACAATATACTGTTTGGTGTCATCGTTTCCATTTTAACTTTTTGCTTCTCTTGTTGCCTACCTATATTTTATGCATTTAACAATACGCTTGAAAATGTTATTATTATTTCAGTAGTCTGAAAATACATTTTTTTATCATTAAATTAAAATGTATTTTTTATGCAATTAATAATACGTTTGTAGATGTTATTATTATTTCAGTATTCTGAAAATACATTTTTTTTAAATTATGCAATTAGAATTTGTTTATTATGCAATTAATAATATGTTTGTAAATGTTATTATTATTTCAGTATTCTGAAAATACATTTTTTTTAAATTATGCAATTAGAATTTGTTTATTATGCAATTAATAATACGTTTGTAAATGTTATTATTATTTCAGTAATCTGAAAATACTTTTTTTTTTATCATTAAATTAAAATGTATTTTTTATGCAATTAATAATACGTTTGTAGATGTTATTATTATTTCAGTATTCTGAAAATACATTTTTTAAATTATGCAATTAGAATTTGTTTATCATGCAATTAATAATACGTTTGTAAATGTTATTATTATTTCAGTAGTCTGAAAATACATTTTTTTATCATTAAATTAAAATGTATTTTTTATGCAATTAATAATACGTTTGTCGATGTTATTATTATTTCAGTATTCTGAAAATACATTTTTTTTAAATTATGCAATTAGAATTTGTTTATAATGCAATTAATAATGCGTTTGTAAATGTTATTATTTTTTCAGTAGTCTGAAAATACATTTTTTTATCATTAAATTAAAATGTATTTTTTAGGCAATTAATAATACGTTTGTAGATGTTATTATTATTTCAGTATTCTGAAAATACATTTTTTTTAATTATGCAATTAGAATTTGTTTATCATGCAATTAATAATACGTTTGTAAATATTATTATTATTTCAGTAGTCTCAAAATACATTTTTTTTCGTTAAATTAAAATGTATTTTTTATGCAATTAATAATACGTTTGTAGATGTTATTATTATTTCAGTATTCTGAAGATACATTTTTTTAAATTACGCAATTAGAATTTGTTTATCATGCAATTAATAATGCGTTCATAAATGTTATTATTATTTCTGTAGTCTAAAAATACATTTTTTTATCATTAAATTAAAATGTATTTTTTATGCAATTAATAATACGTTTGTAGATGTTATTATTATTTCAGTATTCTGAAAATACATTTTTTTAAATTACGCAATTAGAATTTGTTTATCATGCAATTAATAATGCGTTTGTAAATGTTATTATTTTTTCAGTAGTCTGAAAATACATTTTTTTATCATTAAATTAAAATGTATTTTTTATGCAATTAATAATACGTTTGTAGATGTTATTATTATTTCAGTATTCTGAAAATACATTTTTTTTAAATTATGCAATTAGAATTTGTTTATTATGCAATTAATAATATGTTTGTAAATGTTATTATTATTTCAGTATTCTGAAAATACATTTTTTTTAAATTATGCAATTAGAATTTGTTTATTATGCAATTAATAATACGTTTGTAAATGTTATTATTATTTCAGTAATCTGAAAATACTTTTTTTTTTATCATTAAATTAAAATGTATTTTTTATGCAATTAATAATACGTTTGTAGATGTTATTATTATTTCAGTATTCTGAAAATACATTTTTTAAATTATGCAATTAGAATTTGTTTATCATGCAATTAATAATACGTTTGTAAATGTTATTATTATTTCAGTATTCTGAAAATACATTTTTTTTAAATTATGCAATTAGAATTTGTTTATAATGCAATTAATAATGCGTTTGTAAATGTTATTATTTTTTCAGTAGTCTGAAAATACATTTTTTTATCATTAAATTAAAATGTATTTTTTAGGCAATTAATAATACGTTTGTAGATGTTATTATTATTTCAGTATTCTGAAAATACATTTTTTTTAATTATGCAATTAGAATTTGTTTATCATGCAATTAATAATACGTTTGTAAATATTATTATTATTTCAGTAGTCTCAAAATACATTTTTTTTCGTTAAATTAAAATGTATTTTTTATGCAATTAATAATACGTTTGTAGATGTTATTATTATTTCAGTATTCTGAAGATACATTTTTTTAAATTACGCAATTAGAATTTGTTTATCATGCAATTAATAATGCGTTCATAAATGTTATTATTATTTCTGTAGTCTAAAAATACATTTTTTTATCATTAAATTAAAATGTATTTTTTATGCAATTAATAATACGTTTGTAGATGTTATTATTATTTCAGTATTCTGAAAATACATTTTTTTAAATTACGCAATTAGAATTTGTTTATCATGCAATTAATAATGCGTTTGTAAATGTTATTATTTTTTCAGTAGTCTGAAAATACATTTTTTTATCATTAAATTAAAAGGTATTTTTTATGCAATTAATAATACGTTTGTAGATGTTATTATTATTTCAGTATTCTGAAAATACATTTTTTTTAAATTATGTAATTAGAATTTGTTTATCATGCAATTAATAATGCGTTTGTAAATGTTATTATTATTTCAGTAATCTGAAAATACATTTTTTTATCATTAAATTAAAATGTATTTTTTATGCAATTAATAATACGTTTGTAAATGTTATTATTATTTCAGTAGTCTGAAAATACATTTTTTTAAATTAGGCAATTAGAATTTGTTTATCATGCAATTAATAATACGTTTGTAAATGTTATTATTATTTCAGTAATCTGAAAATACATTTTTTTATCATTAAATTAAAATGTATTTTTTATGCAATTAATAATACGTTTGTAAATGTTATTATTATTTCAGTAGTCTGAAAATACATTTTTTTATCATTAAATTAAAATGTATTTTTTATGCAATTAATAATACGTTTGTAGATGTTATTATTATTTCAGTATTCTGAAAATACATTTTTTTAAATTATGCAATTAGAATTTGTTTATCATGCAATTAATAATGCGTTTGTAAATGTTATTATTATTTCAGTATTCTAAAAATACATTTTTTTAAATTATGCAATTAAAATTTGTTTATTACGCAATTAGAATTTGTTTATCATGCAATTAATAATACGTTTGTAAATGTTGTTATTATTTCAGGATTTAAAAAAAAAGTATTTATTTACCATCTGGTTTCTTGTCGTTAAATTAATTTAATATTTTTGCATATTTCGCATTTGAAAAATTAAATATAACAAATTATTTACCGTTGAAATTTTTTTCTATGAATTTTTCAAATATTTTTTTAGAACTAACCATAATAGAGACGAAAAATATGCCATGGTGGATTTTATAATAATATCAACGTAGTATTAAAAAATCAACATGAAGTAGACTGTCGCAAATTTGCGAACGAGTACCTATGTGGATGTTGTCAAGTTGGTCCTGGTATGGAGCCAAATCAATTTTTCTATTTACGGTCACCCGAGCGTACACTTCGCTCGCTCCCTCGATTTCCTCTTTCGTTTTTCCGTAGTCATCTGGTGAAAAAGTTAAAACTTCGCTTGGACCCATTGAATGCATAGACGTAAACGAACAATCGTTGATTCATACTGTTTTGGGACACAAACAACTTCGATTGTCTCGATGAAAAAAAAAAAAAAACAAAATTGACAAATGAATAAACAACAATTAAATAAATGCATTTATATTCTTAATAAGAAAAAAAGTAGAACTTTGCAAATTGCTTCCTGATTATTTTCAACTTTTTACAAATCTACCTCTATGAGGAAATATGTTGATCGATTTTGATTTCCTCATAGAGGAAACTTTGTAAAAAGCTTGGAATAGTTAGGAAGCAATTTGCAAAGTTCTACTTTGCAGCTTTTTTCTAACCATAACTTTTCGATATAACTATTCAATAACCTCAACATTATGAAAAAAATAAAAAATGAACATTTTTCTCAAATTTGTACTTAAACCTCATACCATAAATGCATTTAAAAATTACACTTTTTTTATTTTTCATCATAGCAATGATTTCTTTTTTATGAATAAAAATTGCAATTTTATAACACACGGTCGCAAAATTATTGCAAAAATTTAGTTGCAAAATTATAACCTTGAACTAAATTCATTATTGATCATCACTTATCGTGATTCACGTGGAAAATTTAATAGAAATATTTCAGAATTTACCCGAGTTGAAGTGTTTACAGACACTTTTTTTTAAAACTTGAAATTGTAATAAAATTAGAGCTACTCCATTGACCAGCGCCAAATTCAGAACCGGTCATGACTTTATCTTAGTCCATTTATGCACAAAATTCCAGCATGATATTTTATAATTTACGAAAATTATAACGTAAATGGACTTTTTTTTAAATTTTCAAAACGCTGTAAAATTTGAACCTCTCATACAATTCGTGCCAAATACAATCCCAAACAATATTAAATGCACCTGCAGTCATGAAGAACTATTTAGCAAAATATCCGAACTTTTACGAACACTAAACCAATGACCTTCTTTTTTTGAAAAAATTCAAAAAGCCATAAAATCTAAATTTCTGCATATATTTTCTAAAAAAATTGCAAAAATCAAAGATGGACTGCTGCTTTACTTGTGTGCCAAATTTCAGCTTAATCGATTGAGCGGTTCTTGAATTACAGGCGATTGAAATTTTGAAGCCCTGCACACGGAAAAAAAAGTTTGGTTGTGGCAACTACGTTTTCGATTTGCTGTACACAAAGTCTAAAAAATTAGTTGCCTCAATCATATCGAATAGTAACCTCAACTATTCACGATTAGTTCTCGATTGGAACTGCGCATGCGCAGACCCAACTTTTCCATCCTAGCGTCAAATTAGCTATTTTCGGCCCGTAAAATTGGCATGAAAAGCACCACTTTTTATACACATGTTATAAAAAAGTAGTTTTCCTCAAGCACTGAAAAAGTTATATAAAATTATTTGTCGAAATGTATGTTGAACAATAGCAAGGCGAAAGTGAACAAAATTCTCCCAAGGGTCGAAAGTGAAGCAAGTAGAAACAGCGCATGCGCGGACACAACTTTTCCATTCCAGCGTGAAAATAACTATTTTTTACCGTAAAATTGCCATGAAAACACCACTTTTCATGCACATCTTATAAAAAAGGAGTTTTCCTCAAGCACTGAAAAAGTTATATAAAATTATTTGTCGAAATTTATATTGAACAATACCAAGACGAAAGTGAATAAAATTCTTCCAAGAGTCGAAACTGCGCATGCGCGAACCCAACTTTTCCATCCCAGCGTGAAAATAGCTATTTTCGACCCGTAAAATTGCCATGAAAAGCACCACTTTTCATGCACATGTTATAAAAAAGGAATTTTCCTCAAGCACTGAAAAAGTTATATAAATTTATTTGTCGAAATTTATGTTGAACTATTTTAACGGGGTAAGTATAGCCGTTCATTAGTGGAAGCACCGTATAGTGTTGAGTGTCGCGCTGCTCTGCTCGCGTTCTGCAACGATGTTTCTTGCCCGCTGCCACCCCGAGCGATGAATAAAATGAGACAGAGCGCGAAGTGGCTAAACATTGGTACGAAGTCGTCGGCGCTAGCTCTAAAATTAACGAGCCCCGACTAAAATATCTTCCCCGAATTTCACGGCGATTATGCACCGCGTGGCCCGCAGGTTATACTCACGTCCGTTGTTTGCCATCACTGTACAATATAATGCATCTTTAGAAAGATTTGCGAGCGTCCCCTCGACACCTCGTGAAACTAACATGATTTAAAAAATATTTGTTCCTTCGTCACTAAATGAATTTCAAATATTTGCATCATGTGAGGTATAAATCTTATAAATCATACAAATATAGTTTTCGCGTCAGCGGAAAAACTGAATTTTAAGCTTACGTGATTATTTTGCAGAACTACACAATAATAATTTAACAAAAATTAAAAAATTTCTGATCTAATACAGGAGTTTAATTAATAAAAAAATTATGTAAACGAAAAATTTTGAAATAATAATCATTCGCATATTATAATTGGGAGATTTCCAAAATCTTAACGAATTAATCTTCCGTTTATAATATGCGAATGATTATTATTTTACAATTGTTTGTTTACCCATTTTTTAAAATAATTAAACGCATTTATTCAGTGGAGTTTTTAAATTTTTGTAAAATTATTTTTTCACATTATTTCCACGACGAATATTTTTATTATTATTATTTACAGTATTAATTAAGGTAATAATTACTTTTATTTTCAATAAGAAATAATATTGAAAAAAAAAATAAAATAAATTGTTGAAATATAAATTTACTATAATTTACTATATTATTAACAAAAAGTTACTGTAGAAAGAATATTTTTTTCAGTACAAAAATGTCTAGCGTTTTTTCAATGTACGCATTTGATTTAATGCACGAGCGATATTTTATTCTGCAACGATGAACGTAAGCTCACGGACTCAGCATTATAATATTTCTTTTTTTTTTTTTTGCGAAATGCAGTCAGGCTGTTAAGCATACTAAAGACTGCCGTATTAATGGTCGAGGCTGTCACGATTTTTATTCATAACAGCAGTCGAAGAGCAGCCGATGCAAATGAAGATCTAACATGCAATGGTATCTCAGAATCACAGCGAGATTCACTCGTGCAGACTGATCAGTGTGGGCTGCATCTACTTCAACATCAGTTATATCCTGCCTTTCCATTAAATGTACCGACCACTTGTACCAATTTGTACCCTGCCATTTTGTCAAATTTCTTTAATTATTATAATTATATGTTGAAAAAAAATAGGTCAATTTATTAAATTTGTATACACCGAGAGAAAAGATTTCATTGACGTCAAAGAAATGGGTGGATTGATTTTTTTTTCATTGATTTCAACGAAATATTTCTTTGATTTCAATGAAATAGTGCATTTGAATTTCAAAGAGAACATTTCATTGCCTGTAAATGAAGATTTACTTAGTGAGCATATAATAAAGAAACAGTTTCATTGTTTTAAAGAGACGTTTTCATTGGTTCAAAGAAACGTTTTCATTGATCTCTCGCTCGCACCTAACCTCACTTTTTTTGTTTTTTGGTGCTCCCGAACGAACGGCTCTGAGTTTCGAGGAGCGAAAAGCTTAGCCTGTTTCTGCCGTACTTCCTTACATACTCACAAAATTTGAGCTTTATCTGCCGCGTACTTCAGGAAAAAATAGGTTTCGAAATTTTGAGGTGGTAAGAAGAAGATTTCATTGAATCAGAGACGACATCTTTGAAATCAATGAAAAAGGTTCATTGGTTTAAAGAAATGTTTCTTCGAATCAATGTCACGACTTTTCATTGAGTTTGAGATCATTCAAAGAAAAGACAGTATTGAAATTCAAGTATTTCATTTCATTGGCAAAGATTTCCGTGAATCAATTAAACTTTTTCTCTCGATGTAACATCAAATTTTTCTTATGTGTACCGTTACGTTATGGTTTTTCTTATTGAGCATGAAGGCAACGAATTTAAATTGATTTTCTTCGTTTTATGCCGGAAAGTCCCGGCCGGGGTTCGAAACAGGTGTTTGGTGATTTTTTTTATGAATAATTTTTTTTATTATTAAAACACAGCACATTTTTATTTTAACAATGATAGTCACGCAATACGCAATAAATTGTTAAAAATATAAATTTTTGAGAAATATAATGAAACAAAATAATGATGGAGTGCCGATATCGCAATATAAGTCACGACTGTTAAACTATTAATTTAATTTTATTATTATTTATTTTTATTGAATAAAATAATAATAATAATTTTTTCAAAATTGCATTCTGTAATTATTTATTCGTTAGTTAATTTTTCAATAATTAAAATTAACCCGGACGTAACAGAACAAATTTATTTATGTAAAAAATTACAAACAATATTTTTTTTAATGTCTACACAAAACATTTACAAAATTATTTTTGCACTTTTTTGCACAATTAAAAGTAGACTTTTTTTTTTGTAAAGTTAGCAAAAAGTTTCATTCGTAGACATTTATCTTTTTACGCAAAAAAAGCAATTTAGCGCAATCAATTGTTGGTTTTTTAGTACATATCTATGTATATACATTCGTGATGCTTTTATGGCACATAAAAAAAAATCTTTTGGTCGTTTGATTTTCAGATTTATTAAATCTGGCGTTGTACTTTTATTTATGATTAAATAGAAAAAAGAAATCAGGATGAAAATTCATTATAGTCTTCCATTTCGACTGCGCCTTCGCTATCGAATGAAGGTGAAATAAATATAGCAAGCAAAACAATAAATAAGTGAAGAAAACGAAGAGGTAAAGCTTTATAGGTCCATCGAGATTTTATAACAGCAGAGTCGAGCCCAACCCATATTGCATTTACTTCAGCACCAACTATGTATATCTTGTCCTTCCAATAAACGTATCGATCGCTTGAACCAATTTGTGCACTAACATTTCGTCAAAGTTCTTTAATCATTATGATTAAATGGCGGAAAAAAATTGGTTTTGTCGAATTTGCAACTGCAGCAATTTTTGATTTTTTTACAATCTTCTTTTTGTATATTATATACATATATTATAAAATATATTATAACATATATTTCTTGAAAGGTCAATACATTAAAAAAAAAATTTTGTATCCTATTTTATTCTATTTAAATCTAAATGTAATTCTAAGTTTAAGTCGTCGGAGGAAATTGTAACCGGAAACAGGAGGGGAATGTAAACGGCTGAATAAGCTATACAGATGAATAAATACTACTACTACATTAAAAAAAAAAAATTTTTTTTTTTTTGCAGAACCAAAAAATCAATTTTTTTTTCAACGTAAAAATTTCAATTTAGATCATCTAATGGTGGATTTTTCTGTATTTGTCTATGTAAATATATTTATAATGCTTTTATGGCGTATAATGAATTTGACGTTAAAGTTTAATTTATGATTAAATAGAAGAAAAGAATCAGAATCAAAATTCAATACAATCTTCACGATAGGCTGCACCTTTGCTATCGAATCGAATGAAGATGGAATAAATACAGCAAGCAGAACAATAAATAAGTAAAGAAAACGAAGGGGTAAAGGTTTATACGCCCATCGAGATTTTAAAAGAGCAGAGTCGAGCCCAACCCATCCGGGGTCGTAGCTGTGGGGTTTTTGTAATGGATTGCTCCGAAGCATCGGTAGAATATCGATTCTTTCGTAACGAGTCGCGTGCCGGCTTCTATGCTCTGCAAATCCCAAACCTCTCGTGCATTTCTACTGATGTAGTATAATACTAGACAGCATATAAAGGCAGAAATACGGGCATAAGCGTTTAGAGAAATTACATTTGGCCAGGCCGTGAAGTCGACTTTTAACGATACGGATTAAAACATCTTGGATTGAGTGTTAAGGGGATGCTGGAGTCGATTTTATTACCGACTTTGTTCGGTAAAAACAGGCTTTTACGTAGTTTTGATTATTCTTCGTTAATACGCTACACACATGCTTGAAATTGTACACGATTGTAATATCAACATAAACGAGGGGACGTATATTCGAATATTTGGTGAAAACGTACAATAATTGAAAAAAATCGTATATTACTAAACCTCCCGAAATCAAAATGGCCGCCAGGGTTTGACAGCATCGCCTGTTTGGTAAGATATAAAAGATTCTGGAACTCACATACGTTAAATCGAAATGTACGTCCATTCTTTAATGTTCTCTGAATATTCTACGGGCGTCGAAAAGTCAATTACACAAAAGGAATCCACGCAAAACCCAGACTACGTTCACGTAGTCTGTTCGCGATCAGAGTGGGTCAAGAAGAGCGCAAATGAAGTTTCCCGATTAGAACACAAGTGGCGCCGATGTAGTCTGTTTTCTTTTGGCAAAAGCTCCGAGCCTTTGCAACGCGACCGTAGTATACACTATACATGGATTTGGCTTGTGTATTTGACATTCTGATGGTTTTCGAATATTCAGAAATCATCACGGAATTGACATCCGGTCTGATTTTACACATCTAATTTCCAGAAACAATTAAATCTTACGGCAAAGGTCAGCTTACATATCGTGTGCGGCCATATTGCTTTTCGGGAGATACAGTATCTTTTGCCAAAAGTAAACAGACTAAGGTAAACGTACCAATGGTGGGACAGGTCCCAATTGAGGGACACTAAAGGGATATTTGTAGATACTAAGAGTTTAATGGATAAAATATTAAAAAATAACTCTTCCAATTGTATCTGTTATATATAATTAACACACGTGAAAAGATTTCATGTTTTTCATCGTAAATTGAAAATGTAAATAATAAGTATATTAGCGGATCTATGGTGTTCGAGCTTTTTCAGCAAATCCCTAAACCAATTAGCTAAGGAGAGCCAAATAATCATTAATATGATACCCCGGAGATTATAGTTCGTTCGAGACTTTCCACAGGTATTTCAAATTCAGAAATTCTTAAAGTTTAAGATTACACTGTCAAATGTTACGTACAATATCTTAAATCTCGTAATTTTTGTGTCCCGTTATTGGAGCTGACCGAATATACGTTGGCACCACTGTCCAACGTATGTTCCGCGACTGGGGCAAGTAGTAAGCAATCTCGCTGCGACCCAGAACCGGGACACAATCGCACGATTGACATTTTGACGCGGATGTTGGGTTATGCGGTAGCAAAACTTCATTGATAATTTATTAAAATATATATATGTATTTTATAAACATATATGTTTTATTTATTGCATCATAGGTGTATATATGTGTACCGCACATTTTTTGGCATTTCTTTTCAAGCAGATGCATTAAAATTTGTAGATGTCCACCGATACGCACATTTGGTGTCCCGGCAGCGGGACATGCACAAAAATACCCGTCCCGGCACTGGTACATCTGCACTTTTCAGCGTTTTAATCAATAACTATTTATCAAACAATCAGAAATATTTTTATTGTATAGTTTTTGGAAACTAGAAACTCTAATCTTGCAATTCGTTACCACCATTTGCAAAATAATTAATATATGCATGCGGAAATTGGCATACAAAACAGACACCGCCTTAAACGTCCCGCCATTGGTACGTTTACCTTACGTTGGCGCCACGTGTGTCCTCATCGAAAAACTTACCAACCAAAGTCGGCAAAAAAATCTACTCCAGCATCCCCTTAAGAGTCTTTCACATTCCACAGTTCACATTTTTTTGTTCGAATAGTAACAATAATGTTTTGAGAAATGCCATATGTTTATTTTTTGTTGTTATAAAATCAAGACTATTCACTAGTACACTTTTTTTGTATTGTCCAATTTTTTTTTGTTGAAATCTAAAAATAACAATAATATTTCGAAAAATTGGTGAAGTACCAAAAATTTATTTTTTGTTGTTGTAAAATTAAGAGACAAAAAAGCGTAAATTTGTCTAATGTATAATAAATATTTCGTCGAATTGAATTGCAACATTCTTTATAAATTATTTTGAAATCGTTTTATAAAATGAGAAACTGAATTTTTGTTGTTAAAATAATTGAAGTTGAGTTTTATCGATTACGACTTCTTCTGATACCATTGTATTAATAATTTCTAGGAAAATTAATTACACTGTTAAAAAAGATTGGAAATTTTTATGCATAAATTCGTATTTGAAATTTAATATACAATTGGGGTATAAAATTCATGTACTTTTCCACTAAAATTAAAGCACATTATTAAAATTCAAGTACTTTTACTGTAAAGTTAAAGTAAATTATTGAATGTGCTGTACAATACATTAATTTTACATTAAACTTGTATATTAAATTTAATATACTAGTTTATGCATAAAAACTTCCAGTAAAAGTACATTAAATTTCAAGTAGATTTTTTTTACAGTGTACGCTAGACAGTGAAATCGCCTTATAAGATTAGGATTCTCATCCTAGATAAAATGTTAAGAAAAGGAGACTGCTAAACATTTTTGTTTTATTGTACGCATTTGTTAATTTTTTTTATTTGACAAATTACAAAAATATTTGGTAAAATTGGTGAGCTACCAGTTTTTGTTTTCTTTTATAAATTCGAAAGAGACAGCAAAAGTGTAAATTTGTCGAATGTATAATAAATAGTTACTAAAAATAAATTACAATAATCTTTATACATAATTTTTAAACTGTTTTGTAAAACCGGAAACTGATTTTTTTTTTGTCGAATTAACTAAAGTTGAACTTTTAGAGACCGTTTTGCTACGATTTTTAAGTAACGAACAAATTTAGCGACAATGACGAATTTATATTATTCTATAGTTTTATATATTTACAAACTGTTAAAATATAACTTATAAAAAAGATACGGAATTTTCGTCGAATGTACAAAGAATATTTCGTAAAACAAAAAACAACATTTTTAACAAATTATTTTTGCACTGTTTAGTAAAACAAAAAAAATTCTTTGTAAATGTGATAAAAACCGTTGATTGTTATAAATAAATAAAAATTAATTTAAAAAAAACAAATAGATGTACTTCTGTGAAGTTTCATAATTTATAAAATCTTATGTAATAAACCCACAAAGATTTCAATTAAATTAATACTATGTTAAATTTAAGTGATACAATCAATCAATCTTTTTTCCCTCCTCCAAACCCCAAACCATTGGTACTTCTATGTGATGTACTGCAACGCTAGAGCACGCATAGAGGCAAGAAAGATATGGTCATAAGCGTTTAGAAAAATTAGATTTCGCCAGACAGTGAAATCGGGTTCTATCGATAAGGATCTCTGGCATGATTAGATATATAGGGTGAGGGTGAGAAGGAAACAGCTTTGGATTTTGCGTCGAGTCTTGAGATAATCGGGCGGGAACCCCCTTTATCCTCCGGATAATGGATTGGCTTCGCGCCGAGGGCTGTATTAGTAGCAGCGGTAGGAAAGGCTTATGCCGAACAGCACGCGAGAAGGTCGGAAGCCCTTTGGGCGTGTCCCCTGTACAAGCAACTGAGCGAATGAGCCAGCAAGAATATACATGTAGAGAAATTATGTGTGCCGACCCAGTGCCCCTTTCACCACGGTTGATAGCTTCGCTCCCCTTGAATTAGATCATTACGGAAGGACGAGGTCGCTAGACGACTCACAGGACAACCAAGGGTTTTTGGTCGCACCCTCTAGCGTCCAATAAAGCTTTTTCTACGACCTATGTATGTGGAATGAATAGCAAGATTTATCGATACATTGATTGGCTATCACGAAAAACTGATATTTGCATACACGGAAAGAAATGTTTGGTTGTGGCAACTACGTTTTCGATTTGCTGTACACAATGTCTAAAAAATGAGTTGCCTCAACCATATCGAATAGTAACCTCAACTCACGATTAGTTCTCGATTGGATTAGTTAGGTTAACTAATCCAATCGTTGGGACTACCACTCGAATAGTTGGGACTACCATTCGAATCGTCGGTATTATCATTCGAATCGTCGGTATTACCATTCGAATCGTTGGTATTACCATTTGAGTTGCTAGGGAAATAGAATAATCGATTGATTGTGTCAACTCATTTCTTGGTTATGGCAACTAATCTTTTTTTCCCTGTACTATTGTGTGTTTTAATGTTATATAATCCAGTACAAAAGTAATCGAGTATAGAAATAATTATCATAAGGGCCTGGAGCGGCATAAGGAGTGAATAATCGAGGTTTGTCATGTGGGGCTTACAATTATGAGGGTCTGAGGGTGGCCTATATGGGCCTTGGAATAATTGAGATTTGAGGGTCAGCCGGTCGGGGCCTTAGAATAATCAGGGCCTGAGGGTGGCCCTGATTATTGGATGCCTGAGAATGACCTGAGATGCCTTAAAATGATTAGGGTCTAAGGAAGATCCATAAGAGCCTTGAGATAATTAGCGAGTCTTTTAAGAACCTTAAAATAATTAGGGTCTAAGGGAGTCCCATAAGAGCCTTGAAATAATTTGGGTCTAAGGGAATCCCATAAGAGCCTTAAAATAATTAGGGTCTAAGAGAGTTCCGCAGAAGCCTTAAAATAATTAGGGTCTAAGGGAATCCCATAAGAGCCTTAAAATAATTAGGGTCTAAGGGAATCAGAATAAGAGGGTTCCGTAGAAGCCTTAAAATAATTAGGGTCTAAGAAAGTTCCGTAGGAGCCTTAAAATAATTAGGATCTAAGGGAGTTCCATAAGAGCCTAAAATTAATTAGAGTCTAAGGGTGTCCCACAGGATAGTTGGAATGATCAGGGTCTGCGGGTGGCCCATGAGAGCCTTAGAATAATCAGGGTCTGAGGGTGATCCAATGAAGCCTTAGAATAATCAGGGTCTGAGTGTGATTCAATGAAGCCTTAGAATAATTGGGGTTTGAAGGCATCCCATACGGGCCTTAGAATAATCAGGGCCTGAGGGTGGTAAATGGAGGCCTGAGAATAATTGGGGTCTGAAAGTGGCCCAAAGAGGCCTTAGAATAATCGGATTTGAAGGGTAGCCTACGAATTAGAATTGAATATGCCTTAGAATTAGAATTAGAATAATCAGAGCCGAAATTCTGGAAAATTGAAATTTTTAAAATTCGAGCAGAGTAAAAGCCTCGTTTAAGTTTAAGATTTTTAGAGGCTCTATAAAAATTAGGAAAAGTATTTTGAAATCAGTTTTAGGCGTTATGTTTTTTAAAAATAGAATTTTTACTACATATTCAGAGGTCAACGGAGTTAAAGATTGGAAATTATAATTATTACTACAAATTTACTTTTACGAAAATTGTACGAACCATCGTAACATTCAGGCTTCATAATCCTCAATTTTGTCTAAATCGGGAGCTCTAGTTTCATATTACGACACGAGGACCGGTGGCTCGCAATATGTTACGTTCGTGACCTTTCAGGGATAATGTCAGGACGCGACGCGGTTGGATTAATCAAATGCCGAACCCATGTTTTCACTATCGCACAGACCTATAACAATGAAATGCTTGAGAGCATTTCTTTCAATCATTCCTTTCAAACATGGTATACAGACGTATAAGTTAATTAGCAAATCACTATTTACTGAACTCCTACTTACTAGTTCAATGACTTACACGAAAATAAAACGACAGGCAAACCAGAAGATTATATAAAATTATTGACGAGCATCTGAAGCGAAGAAATTCTTAATCGCAATAAAATAGCCGCATTATTATAAATTCATATTTATAGGCAACCCCGAGTTAAAATTTAGACCCTCTGCGAAATCTAAATGTAACAATCCCGTCGAGTAAGTCGAGGGTCATGAACCTCCTCAGAACTTCTGAGAATAGAAGATATTACCCACTTAGAGTGAACGAAGAGAAAATCTTCACGACAAATCATTATGTCTAGAAGAGAATTTTCTTCTCAAATTAGTTTCCAAATTTCAAGCGGTTTGCCTATTTTATTGTTGCTTATGGTCAGAATATAATGCCTTTAGTTATACAGTTCCGACGATTCCTTTCGCTTGCGAGAAGCGCTCGTCACGGTAGCCACCTGTCGGCGAAGTCTAAACTAATTGGGCGCATTTTTTATTTCGCCGAGACATTGCTGATGTGTAATGTGTAAAGCAACGCAATATTTGTTTTCTCCGACTGTTATACGATTAGTCGAATTGAGTTGAACGAATCCCAAATTCGTATTCATAAAGAAAAATGTAATTTCAGTATTGTAAAATTTATCGGAAATAAAAATTGCAAAACAATTTTAGTAAGCCATTTATTCATCGAAAATACATTGAAGTACCAAGGACATTCCATCCACAGATGTAAAAATCCTGAAACGCAACTTCAGCTCTCGGCACAGAAGGACATTCAACCCACAATTGTGAAAATCCTGAATCGCAACTTCGGTTCTAGACACAGAACCAAAATTGCTTTTCGTACAGAAAATCTATAAGTCTTTTCAGGCTTCAGGTACTGAGTTAAATGGCTTTTCTCGTCGACCACCAATTTTGCCATGGAAACCTCGGATTGCCATATAAGATCCTCATCTGGCAAATTTATTATTGATTTGTTTACTTTATGCCATGGTGAAACCTTACTGGGCCTTTAATTAATTAACTTATCAAGGCCTTATTGAACTTCACCATGGCCTTATGAGATTCTTATTTGGCAAAATTATGATTAATTAGTTTACTTGGTATCATGATGAAGCTTGACTGGGCCCTTAAGTAATTACCCTATCAAGCCCTTATTGAACTTCACCATGGAAACTTAGAATTGCCTTATGAGACCCTTAGGTGGCAAAATTATTATTGATTTGTTTACTTGGTGCCAAGATTACGCCTGACTGGACTCTTAAGTGATGACCCTACCAAGCCCTTATTAAACTTCGACATGGAAACCTAGAATTGCCTAAGGAGACCCTTATCTGGCAAAATTATTATTGATTTGTTTATTTGGTGCCATGATTAAGCCTGACTGGGCCCTTAAGTGATTACCCTATCAAGCCCTTATTAAACTTCGCCGTGGCAACCTAGAATTGCCTTATTCGGCCCTTACGTGGCGAAATTATTTTTGATTTATTTACTTGGTGCCATGATTAAACCTGACTGGGCCCTTAATTAATTGCCCTAATTTAGCCCCATTAAATATCGGCATAAAACCCTACAGTTTCCTTAGTAGGTCCCTAATTGGGAGTGATATGGAACTCCCTTTTATGGTGTCCACCTTAAAGCCCGATAGGGCCCTAAGTTATCTTAGGGCAACCCTAATATTTTTCTTCACGGGATACTTGCAAAGTTATTGGAACCAAATGTTGAAATCGTATATGCAACAAAACGGCATATTTGAAACTACTATCGTTTTGATGATTGCTACTATATTTGTTTTTGCTATTCCCATAAAATAGAGACATTCTATCTATATTTTTTATTAAATTACTATATTTTTCTTTCAGTGAAGTTTTAGTAAGCCATTTATTCATCGAAAATACATTGAAGTACCAAGGACATTCAACCCACAATTGTGAAAATCCTGAAACGCAACTTCAGCTCTCGACACAGAACCAAAGTTGCTTTTCGTACAGAAAATCTATAAGTCTTTTGAGGCTTCAGGTCCTGAGTTAAATGGGTTTTCGCGTCGACAAAAAGCGATAAACCAGAGGGATTGATGGAAGCAACTGTGTGATTATAAAAAGGCAAGCAAAATACTACTAGTCGTGGTGAATGTTGGTGACTCGTAGGCGCCAAGTGTAGTAGAAATAGTATATTTTCAGTGGATTAGCCGAATTGAGTTAAACGAATTACAAATTCATATTTGTAAAAAAAAATGTAATTTCAGTATCGTAAACTTTGTCTGAAATAAAAATTGCAAAATAAGTTTTAGTAAGCCATTTATTGATCGAAAATACATTGAAGTACTAAGGACATTCAACCCACAATTGTGAAAATCCTGAAACGCAACTTCAGCTCTCGGCACAGAACGAAAGTTGCTTTTCGTACAGAAAATCTATAAGTCTTTTCAGGCTTCAGGTCCTGAGTTAAATGGCTTTTCGCGTCGACAAAAAGCGATAAACCAGAGGGATTGATGGAAGCAACTGTGTGATTATAAAAAGGCAAGCAAAATACTACTAGTCGTGGTGAATGTTGGTGACTCGTAGGCGCCAAGTGTAGTAGAAATAGTATATTTTCAGTGGATTAGCCGAATTGAGTTGAACGAATTACAAATTCATATTTGTAAAAAAAAATGTAATTTCAGTATCGTAAACTTTGTCTGAAATAAAAATTGCAAAATAAGTTTTAGTAAGCCATTTATTCATCGAAAATACATTGAAGTACCAAGGACATTCAACCCACAATTGTGAAAATCCTGAAACGCAACTTCAGCTCTCGACACAGAACCAAAGTTGCTTTTCGTACAGAAAATCTATAAGTCTTTTCAGACTTCAGGTCCTGAGTTAAATGGCTTTTCGCGTCGACAAAAAGCGATAAACCAGAGGGATTGATGGAAGCAACTGTGTGATTATAAAAAGGCAAGCAAAATACTACTAGTCAGGTGGATGTTGGTGACTCGTGGGCGCCAAGTGCAGTAGAAATAGTATATTTTCAATGGATTAGCCGAATTGAGTTGAACGAATCACAAATGCATATTTGTAAAGAAAAATGTAATTTCAGTATTCTAAACTTTGTCTGAAATAAAAATTGCAAAATAGTAATTTATTCCAGAAAAATGTAATATCAATATTGTAAACTTTGTCTGAAATAAAAATTGCAAATCAACACTGATAGAAAAGCATATCGTTGATTTAACGATTTCGCATGACAAAACGAATATAGGAAGGCTTGCAATGTTTTATGGTTGAAGCGGTGATAATATAGTTCAATAAACGATACTTGCAAAGTTATTGGAACCAAATGTTGAAATCGTATATGCAACAAAACGGCATATTTGAAACTACTATCATTTTGATGATTGCTACTATATTTGTTTTTGCTATTCCCATAAAATAGAGACATTCTATCTATATTTTTTATTAAATCGCTATATTTTTCTTTCAGTGAAATTTTAGTAAGCCATTTATTCATCGAAAATACATTGAAGTACCAAGGACATTCAACCCACAATTGTGAAAATCCTGAAACTCAACTTCAGCTCTCGACACAGAACCAAAGTTGCTTTTCGTACAGAAAATCTATAAGTCTTTTCAGGCTTCAGGTCCTGAGTTAAATGGCTTTTCGCGTCGACAAAAAGCGATAAACCAGAGGGATTGATGGAAGCAACTGTGTGATTATAAAAAGGCAAGCAAAATACTAGTAGTCGTGGTGAATGTTGGTGACTCGTAGGCGCCAAGTGTAGTAGAGGTAGTATATTTTCAATGGATCCTGTCTGGCCACTGTCGGTGCGGAGCTGAGCTGCTACTGGATGGTTGCTTCCTCAATGCTCGGGCTTTATTGAAAATGCCGTGCACTATCGTTGGAGCCCGCGTCGTCGTGTCACTTCTCGCCGAATCCTACGCTGACGCTATTGTATTCAGTAGTATCAATGAACGGGCAATGACGTCGCTTCGAATGCGGGATTCGCGGGAGAATCCTCTCGCTGAATAATTCCCATGCGACAGCAGCGGTGAAGCGGAGACACAACTGTATACCGTAACACTCGGTTAACATTACCATGTACATGTACTCAACGTGTCACTGGTGAAACTATGGTGTAATCAGCCGGGAACTCATCCACCGCGAGTACTTGACGTTACAGTCACAAACTCGATGTAATATTCAACACGCAATTTCGTATAATGGTGAACAAGTGAAATTTTCAAATTAATCGCCGCACCTCAGCAACTAATCATTTATACATGCACTTTTTGTGATTCACTTAATATTTGTTTTACAATAGGGGAAGACATAGTTTTCTTGAATATTCGCAGAGTATTAAATAATTTGTGTTGGCATTTATAATTTATTTGCATTGTTAATTTGATCCCTACATTTTTGCGTTTTACCGATTTTGTTACGAAAAACATAAAAAAAACATCTTGAAAAATCGTTAATAATTATTTAAACGTCTCGTCCCCTTCTACTTTTGCATCGTGTATATTCAGAACACTATTAATTATGATTGTGTCATTTGAAAAAAAATCTAACAAAATGCGTCCAATTACTACCCCAAAAAAACATTCAAAAAACATCTTAAACAATCGTTTATAATTATTTAACCGTCTCGTCCCCTACTAGTTTTGCATCCTGTATATTCAGAACACTATAACTGTAATTTTGTCATTTGAAAAAAAATCTAACAAAATGCCTTCAATTACTATCCCCAAAAATATTTTAAAAACATCTTAAAAAATCATTAATAATTCTTTAAACGTCTCATCCCCTACTAGTTTTGCATCCTGTATATTCAGAACACTATTAACTGTGATTGTGTCATTTGAAAAAAAATCTAACAAAATGCCTTCAATTACTATCTCCAAAAACATTTTTAAAACATCTTAAAAAATCGTTAATAATTCTTTAAACGTCTCGTCCCCTTCTAGTTTTGCATCCTGTATATTCAGAACACTATTAACTGTGATTTTGTCATTTGAAAAAAATCTAACAAAATGCCTTCAATTACTGTCCCCAAAAACATTTTAAAAACATCTTAAAAAATCGTTAATAATTCTTTAAACGTCTCGTCCCCTACTAGTTTTGCATCCTGTATATTCAGAACACTATTAACTGTGATTTTGTCATTTGAAAAAAAATCTAACAAAATGCCTTCAATTACTGTCCCTAAAAACATTTAAAAAAAAACATCTTAAAAAATCGTTAATAATTATTTAAACGCCTCGTCCCCTACTAGTTTTGTATCCTGTATATTCAGAACACTATTAACTGTGATTTTGTCATTTGAAAAAAAATCTAACCAAATGCCTTCAATTACTGTCCCTAAAAACATTTTTAAAAAACATCTTAAAAAATCGTTAATAATTATTTAAACGCCTCGTCCCCTACTAGTTTTGTATCCTGTATATTCAGAACACTATTAACTGTGATTTTGTCATTTGAAAAAAAATCTAACAAAATGCCTTCAATTACTGTCCCTAAAAATATTTTAAAAAAAACATCTTAAAAAATCGTTAATAATTATTTAAACGTCTCGTCCCCTACTTGTTTTGCATCCTGTATATTCAGAATCACTATTAACTGTGATTATGTCATTTGAAAAAAAATCTAACAAAATGCCTTCAATTACTATCCCCAAAAACATTTTAAAAACATCTTAAAAAATCGTTAATAATTCTTTAAACGTCTCGTCCCCTTCTAGTTTTGCATCTTGTATATTCAGAACACTATTAACTGTAATTTTGTCATTTGAAAAAAATTTTAACAAAATGCCTTCAATTACTGTCCCCAAAAACATTTTTAAAAATCTTAAAAAATCGTTAATAATTCTTTAAACGTCTCATCCCCTTCTAGTTTTGCATCCTGTATATTCAGAATAGTGTTAACTGTGATTGTGTCATTTGAAAAAAAATCTAACAAAATGCCTTCAATTACTATCCCCAAAAACATTTTAAAAACATCTTAATAAATCGTTAATAATTCTTTAAACGTCTCGTCCCCTTCTATTTTTGCATTCTGTGTATTCAGAACACTATTAACTGTGATTTTGTCATTTGAAAAAAAATCGAACAAAATGCCTTCAATTACTATCCCCAAAAACATTTTAAAAACATCTTAAAAAATCGTTAATAATTATTTAAACGTCTCGTCCTCTACTACTTTTGCATCCTGTATATTCAGAACACTATTACCTGTGATTGTGTCATTTAAAAAAAATCTAACAAAATGCCTTCAATTACTGTCCCTAAAAACATAAAAAAAACATCTTAAAAAATCGTTAATAATTATTTAAACGTCTCGTCCCCTTCTAGTTTTACATCCTGTATATTCAGAACACTATTAACTGTGATTTTGTCATTTGAAAAAAAATCTAACAAAATGCCTTCAATTACTGTCCCCAAAAACATTTTAAAAACATCTTAAAAAATCGTTAATAATTATTTAAACATCTCGTCCTCTACTAGTTTTGCATGCTGTATATTCAGAACACTATTAACTGTGATTGTGTCATTTGAAAAAAAATCGAACAAAATGCCTTCAATTACTGTCCCTAAAAACATTTTTAAAAAACATCTTAAAAAATCGTTAATAATTATTTAAACGTCTCGTTCTCTACTAGTTTTGAATGCTGTATATTCAGAACACTATTAACTGTGATTGTGTCATTTGAAAAAAAATCTAACAAAATGCCTCCAATTACTGTCCCTAAAAACATTTTAAAAAAACATCTTAAAAAATCGTTAATAATTATTTAAACGTCTCGTCCCCTACTAGTTTTGCATCCTGTATATTCAGAACACTATTAATTGTGATTGTGTTATTTGAAAAAAAAATCTAACAAAATACCTTCAATTACTGTCCCCAAAAACATTTTAAAAAATCTTAAAAATTCTTTAATAATTCTTTAAACGTGTCATCCCCTTCTAGTTTTGCATCCTGTATATTCAGAACACTATAACTGTGATTTTGTCATTTAAAAAAAAAATCTAACAAAATGCCTTCAATTACTATCCCCAAAAACATTTTAAAAACATCTTAAAAAATCGTTAATAATTCTTTAAACGTCTCGTCCCCTTCTACTTTCGCATCCTGTATATTCAGAACACTATTAACTGTGATTTTGTCATTTGAAAAAATCTAACAAAATGCCTTCAATTACTGTCCCCAAAAACATTTTTAAAAATCTTAAAAAATCGTTAATAATTCTTTAAACGTCTCATCCCCTTCTAGTTTTGCATCCTGCATATTCAGAACACTATAACTGTGATTTTGTCATTTGCAAAAAAATCTAACAAAATGCCTTCAATTACTGTCCCCAAAAACATTAAAAAAAACATTAAAAATGTTCACGAAAACAAAGCTTCCTCTATGAGGAAGCAAAATTGGACAAGATTGTATATATAATTTGTTACAAATAGTTTCTGTACTCTTTCGATACAACTAAAAACAGACTAAATTGTTGTTTGTACAATTAACAACTTTCTGTAGACTCTTTGTTAAAAGTTCAAAATTTTTATTCTTTTTAGTAATTTTAGTTTCTGTCTACAGAAACATGTTGATGACCATTGCATGCTCCTCAAAATATAATTTACGTATACTTGAATTAATGATACACTAACTGTAGTAGGTATTATGATGAGAAGATTATTTATTTATAGAAAGAATTTAAAAAAAAAATTTTCTCAATATTATCTAAATATTAAAACGTAAATGCGCCATTATGCAAATTTAGAGACAGATTTTATATATAAGTATTTCATTATTATTTCCCAATTAAACGTAAAAGAAATATAATTCGTGAAAAACAAATTCATTTTCATAAAATAAATTTCAGAGTTCTTGTACATATATCACTTGGTCATATTACATGTTCCATTTTTCATTAGTTAATTAATTATTTTCGCACTCTAAAGCCGAAAGTAGGTCTCATCATTGCTCTTTTATGGAAAATTCTAATATTCCATAAAAATTACAATACGATTAAAAATCATTTTTTAAGGCATTACAAAAAGTAGTTAAGGTAGTTCTGTCGCTTCACGCTCACTTCGCATAAGTTTCCGAAAAATGAGAGCGAATTGCAAACACTTCTCGATGATATAAAAATCTGTAAAAAATCATGCATATTAAAGATGCTGAAGACATTAATTCGGCATAATAATAATTCCAAAATGTTATTAACAAATTGATGAAAAATAAAATTGTTTAACAAATTTTCCGACAACTTAATTTTTTTGATTCGGTGAAAATGATCTGTTCATTTTTCTGAGTACGTATGAATTTTTTCGAATTTTTTTCTTTGCTTTGAATTTTTCGATTTTTTACATGGAAAAAATCACAAAATTCAAAGCAAAGAAAAAATTTTGAAAAAATTCATACGTATTCAGAAAAATGAACGAATCATTTTCATCGAAACAAAAAAATTAGGTTGTCGGAAGATTTGTTGAACATTTTTATTTTTCATCAATTTGTTAATAATATTTTGGAATTATTATTATGTCGAAATAATGCCTTAAGTATCTTAAATATGCATGATTTTTTTCAGATTTTTATATCATCAAGAAGTGTTTGCAATTCGCTCTCATTTTTCGGAAACTTATGCGAAGTGAGCGTGAAGCGACAGAACTACCTTAATATGTGCGCTTGTTTATTCGCTCGAGCTTTCCATACGTTTATTTTATTAATTTTATGACCAACACTATAGCTATTATTATATCTATGTCGGTCCACGTGATTATATGAGAATAAATATGGAGATAATGGTGATCGTAATTAAACACAAGCTGCATACTGTAAGCGGTTCGCTTCTGTGCCGAGAATTCCAAGAGCCACTACCCCCTATGGATCGGGGGATGCGGCTTATCAGCAGGGATGAATTCCCGGTATGATATGACGGGCTCGTCGTCTACTCTGTCATCCGAGCTGCAAATGCCAGCACAACGTCCCACGGTGTGACATAATACACTCCCAGGGGTTGTCATTTCATTCCTTCTTACAATTTTATAATTTCTAATTACTGTTAATTACTATATTACTGAAAATATTTACACACTTTCTCATAGCATTCCACCATGAATTAACATAACATAAAAAATTAATCCAATTTTACTTCGTTAAAGAAATTTATTGTTGTCTCTTAACGCCAGCAAATTAAATTTTTTATTTTTATTAAGATAGTAGAAATGGTCCAAAACAAAGAGAAAAGTATTTTTTGTGAAATATAATTTTGTACTAATTTGGTTTTCTTTTTTAAGGAGAAATACGTGTAAATAAACAAAAAGGTTTTTTAAATATCTGTCTGTGGGTGTAAATTTTTTTAAGAGTCTTTTTAAATTCTGATTGTTTAATAAACTGTTGCAAGATATTATTCACGTATCAGCATTAGATCTTAATACATATATATACACATTTACAGTTGTTATATTAAATTAAAATCGATTGATATCTGCAAGTGTCCGATTTCATTTTTTTCGTCCAGTTTTTTGAAAGATTTAACCGTAATATCAGTCTGATTATAACGAGGAAATGGTCATTTTGTTTATTGAAATATGCTCTATCGATTGGTCGTCCAGATTTTCGTTAATATTTGTAGTTCAAAAGATACATCCGTTTGATTGTCCTAACCTAACATCCGGAATACAAAAGGCTGTAACTTTTGAAAAACTAATACTATTTAAAAATCTGGATGGTAAATTGATTAAAAATCCTCCAATAATCATAAGAGCTATTATAAATTCAATTAATAGTCATAATTGGACAATTATTATGGTTTTTTTTTTTTTAACTGCACCGAAAAACATAACATCGGACATTTGCATATATCCGTCGATTTACCATTCAAATCACCGCTGTGATTATATACTTATGTATTAAGAACTAATTCGGCGACGTGAATAACACCTCGGAACGGTTAAGGTTGCCAAGTCAAAATGCTACCACTGTCATGAAAATTTTCACAAATATTCATTATCCATTTGCAAATAGTCTGGTGAAGTTTTAGAACGATGAACAGCACCGTTTAGGAGAAAAAAAATCGCAAATTTTACAATCTATTGCACTATTGTTATAGCGAGTTCTGGCGATTTCGCCGTATTTACGTTATAACAGCTAAGAAAATGCTACCACGTACATAAAACAACTATGTATAGTTTAAACGATAATCGCTTTAACGTTTGGCACCTTTGGAAGACGATCGACAGCACCGTTATTTAATTATTAATTTTTTTAAGGTAGTTCTGCCGGTACGCCAGAGTCATAAATCTCGAAGTCTATATGACATTAAAAAATAATCATACGCATCACTTTGACCGCCTCAATAATAATATAAAAAATAATCACCGACACTGATGGTTGTGCGGTCGGTGTACGGCTCTGGCGGTCCCACGAGTTAAGCAGCATCGTTTGCGGCCATTACTTGGATGGGTGACCGCTTAGCCGTGCACCGGCTGGCATATCAATCAGTGAGCGGGAGGTCAGTTTTTCTGAGACCTCGGTGTCTACACTTAAGTACTTTACTTTCGTATATACACAGGGAGATCAGAAGAATATATGACCGTCTGTATCAGCACGGGTTTTCCGCAGTTTCCCCGTGTTCATGACGAATGTGGTACAGTGTAGCTAAGTCGGCTGCGGCCGCATGGAAAGTTAGGTTAGCTTAGCGAAGTGCGGATAGGGAATAATAGGAGGAAGGGTCGGATGGGCGGTAAAAGGCGATTGAAGCCATACCATGGAAAGAATAAATAAATAAATATAAAAAAATAATCGAGAATCCTTCGAAATTGTCGTAATCAAATTAAAACGATTATTTGTAAATATTTGATATGTTTAGTGCGGATTTGACTTCATTTTTACGATAATTAGGTTAGGAAACGTCATTTAGCCCGGTATCGCGCACTTTGACCTTGGTTCAATTAAACATTATTCCGGAGACTTCACCTTTTTTCATGATCCATCGATTCCTGAATGATTT
The DNA here is from genome assembly GCA_963970395.1 of Ephialtes manifestator. Taxonomy (NCBI): domain Eukaryota; kingdom Metazoa; phylum Arthropoda; class Insecta; order Hymenoptera; family Ichneumonidae; genus Ephialtes; species Ephialtes manifestator. The sequence goes on from OZ019982.1 coordinate 16,398,018, forward strand.
GCGAATCTGTAGTACTATTTGTTTTTTCTCTATCTTTGATCTAAGTATGTTAATTTTCGATTTAAAGATCAATCTTTCCAGCCCTCCCGTTAGCGCCGTGTAAAAAGATCGATTTTCAAGTTTTAATTGTTCATTCAAATACTCGGTAAAAGCCTTCAAGATTTTGTGCAAGTAAAATTGAATAGCTAAATTACAACATGTCAAAAATTCATGCATATGAGTTTGGATTGCCTTCACGACACAACTACCTTAAAGTCTTGGTCGTCTTCGCTTGGGAACTGAATACGCAGCTGTCTCACTCGCACACCAACCGCACCGCACACCGCGCGCCCCCTAGTCGCCCGTCGTCTGACCCCGCAAGCCCAGACCCAACAACAACCTTAAGGAGGTTCGTAAAAAAAATCAAATCCAAGATAAAATTATTTTAAAAAATCCTATAACAGCTGTAATGATAACGGACATGTACGCAAAATTTTTAAGGGATTCACCGTGTAGTTTCCGAGATATTAAATAACAAAGTTGCGACTATTTACATGTAAAAAAAAAGAAAAGTGAGTCGAGTATTGAACTTTTTACGTCTTTGCAAGAGCTAAATCCAAGATAGAATAATCTAAAAAATATGTAGACGTCCGGAAAAGTATCCTGAATAGGGCACGAGCTTGAAATTTGAAGGTCACCGCGAAATTGACAGAGAAATCGTTAATTTTTTGCCTCAACGCTTAACGCGACTCACACGGCGTCAGCCCCTTACCGCGCAGCACAACAGTGCCTATCCTCACCCTGCCGCCATCACCGAACCTCCTTAAGGTAGTTCTGTCGTGAAGGCAATCCAAACTCATATGCATGAATTTTTGACATGTTGTAATTTAACTATTAAATTTTACTTGCACAAAATCTTGAAGGCTTTTACCGAGTATTTGAATGAACAATTAAAACTTGAAAATCAATCTTTTTACACGGCGCTCACGGGAGGGCTGGAGAAATTGATCTCTAAATCGAAAATTAACATACTTAGATCAAAGATAGAGAAAAAATAAAAAGTACTACGAATTCGCAAATCATTAAGGAACTGATGCATCATGAAAAAAGGTGAAGTCTCCGGAATAATATTTAATTAAACCAAGGTCAAAGTGCACGATACCGGGCCAAATGACGTTTTCTAACCTAATTATCGTAAAAATGAAGTCAAATCCGCACTAAACATATCAACTATTTACGAATAATCGTTTTAATTTGATTACGACAATTTCGAAGAATTCTCGATTATTTTTGATATTATTATTGAGGCAGTCAAAGTGATGCGTATGATTATTTTTTAATGTCATATAGACTCTGAGATTTATGACTCCGGCGTACCGACAGAACTACCTTAATTGAGGATCGTCGAGTGCGTTTTTTGGAAGGGATAGGTCCGGTAGGGAACGCGGTGCGGTCGCACGAAACTGTGCCACAGAGATGGCGCTACGCAAGTTTAAGAAATCTGGATCTCGAGCCCCATAATTGATTATTGTTAATTAATTGTGAAGAACAAGTATCTGAATTTTTGCATAGAGCATCCTGAGTGTATTCTTTATAGTTTGCAATATTTTAACTGCATGGTATCCGTATAAACTATCCTCAGAAATATAAAAATGCATCGTTCATTTTCAATCTGCCATAAGAAGCAATGTTAAATAGTATCAATTTAAGAAATTTATTTATCGAAAACCATGAAGATAAACTTACTCAAACTTTGCAGTTGAACTCAGGTCATCCATATCAATGGGTATTTTAAAAAAACAGCATCTTTTTCTTGTTACTGTTTTTGCGCTTGACCCTCCTTAAACCACCAGATAGTGTAAAAATGATTTTAAATATTTAGCACTGATTTAACAAGTGTGAAGCGCGCAAACCTCCTTTAATGACGTATTATTCCCGAATCGTTAGATCAATTTTTTTCGGAATTTTATACACAACTCAGCAACGCCTCTTTGATTGTCATGATTTTTTAAAACATATATAAAAACGTACAGATTACATGGAATTTTTAATTTAAAAAAAATATGATTACTATTATTTTCGTAAAAATTTGACTATTAAGCTGAAGAATTGTTCATAATTATTCAAACAATTAATATTTTTTAATCATAGTGCTAAACACCAAAACGAAGCGCTTATTTATATTATTATTTATTTTTTTCATTAAAATATTTATTTAAAGTACAATTATTCAAACATTCAAATTGTACTATATTATTCAAATGAAATAAAAAGTGATAAATATTAATAAACTATCACTTCCAATAAACATCTCGACAACTTCAAAAATTTATGTTGAAAGTTACCAATAGCACCAAATTGTATGAATTTTACATAAGCGTGATACTTTCTCGAGAATCTAAGTCAGCACAAATTCAATTTTTTTTAAGTTGTTCCCAAGCCTTCGATAGCTCAGTTGGTAGAGCGGTGGACTGTAGTTGGTTGTGACAGAATAGAAATCCATAGGTCGCTGGTTCAAATCCGGCTCGAAGGAACAAATTCTTTTTTTTTTTTTTTTTCGTTCTGTTTTACTCCAACTTACGCTAGAGATGTAATGTGCAATATTTAAATAGTCGCAGTCACGTGCGTAACTGTATACACGCATAGGCAAAGGATATAATTGTCGTTCCTTACTGACGGACGTGCGTGCGGCGTCTTGACGCTTTACTGTTGCTGGCGCTGCTAAAATGCGGGGACAGACTGCAATGCACGAATCCCGTAGAGGTTTCCGTGTGCGTAGAACATTGCCGCCAAGTTCCGCTCGTGACGTTTATTTATTCAGGGCTGTTGGTCGCTGTGCGAAGTTCAAAGTGTCGAAGTACGAACCCCAAGCGTGGGATGACTGGCCTACGGTATCGAATACATTAAAGTACATACGGTTACCGCAGGTCGGGATAATACATTATTAAGTTGTCTCTATGCCATCGCTAACCACCCGACAAAGCTCAACTGCTATAGCTCTAATGTTGTACATACTACATCGTATCTCTGTATATCTATATATGTTGTATATAAGTATACAAGCTGTAGGGGTTAGCCCAGCTTACATCTGTCGGCTTACGTATAGGCAACCGCAACGCATTGTGTCCCCTCTCAAAACATTGAATTGCTGTTCCCATTCAACCATCAGAAATAGTATACGAACTCGCAAAACGTATTCCTGAAATTACACGAGGGGTAATCTGTTTTACCGACTGCGTTACTATTCAAAAGTCTTTTTTTTTTCAGTAGGATTGAGAGTGTAGTACATTAGCAATTTGGGAATTTCTACTATATCGGTAATCGAGTTGCATGTCACTTATAGTGTTGGACCATTTGAAAGACAAAGAAAACAGGCCTTCTGAAAAGGGCGGGTTTTTGACACAAGCAAATATCGCTTCACTTCGCTAATCTGCTATGGAGGTAAAGCATGTTTGATTTTTTTGTTTTGCAGACATGAATTGTTTGAGTAAATCTGATTACAGTTTCGATACCGACTGAGCCTGACATGAGCATAGGTCATATCGGATTATAAGGCGATGTGGTACACTACTCAGTCGGTAAGAATAACTGTAAATTGAAAATGTTTCTACTACGGTTGATTTGTTGGATAAAAGCCCAGAACGTCGCTTTTACTTCATCTATGCTGCACAAAGAAGTTGGTAATCACCTAATCTAACTAAACAAAGAAATGATCTCATTTCATAACATGCCAGATTGCAGTACATTTGGCACGGCGATGGCGCTGCGCACCATATAAATTCTCAAATGTACGGTGTGATAGCATGGTGTAGTAGAAAGACACGTACAGTCACTGCGCCGCCACAGTAACAGCATATATATCCCTAAACTACTTTTCTCGATGTTTTGGACCATTAGGAGTAGTGTCTTGATATGGAAATCGAAAAAAAATTATGACGAACAGTAATCTTGGAGAAATGAGCCGTAACTAAAGAAATTTTTTTTTCTCACCTCTGGGCCGAAAGCGACAACTTTCCGGTTTTCGGCTCCGTCGATAAGAAAAATTGTATACACTCCTCGGGCAGTAAATAAGAAAGCCTCAGCTATCACATGTAATTGTCGGCCGAGGCGAAGCCGAGGTCGACAAACATGTGATCTGAGACATTTCTTACTTTACTGCCCTAGGTGTGTAATATACTATTCCTCGCCTCGTAACGTAAAATCGTATGCAATACTCGGGAGGAAAACATTTTCTCAGCTCGTGTGAATGCAGCACTCGACTTCGGCTCGTGCTGCAAACAGCACGCGCGAGAAATGAGTTTTCCCTCCCTCGGGCCGCAATATACTATTACGTCACTGCGGCAGGTTTTCCGTGTTCTTCGCGTATGAGAAACGCCCTTTCCACACCTTGTGAAGTAAAATTGTATACGATACTCTGCGGAAAAATGTTTTCTTAGCTCGTGTGATTGTAGAACTCGCCGTCGGCTTGTGCTGCAAAACTCACACTCATCGTGAGAAAAGAATGTTCCCGCTCTCGTGGCGTAATATACTATTTTTCCCGACTACAGTAAAAAAGACAACATTCCATGTCTGCAACGCGAATAAAAAATTGTCGATTCTTGACCGGTGGGACGAAAAGTAGCGCAGCGGGATGAAAAGTGCTGCAGCGGGCAAAAAAGTGCTGCAGTGAGCAGAAAGGTTGTTGCAGCTTTTCTGTCCGCTGCTGAACTTTTCGTCCCGCTGGAGTGAAGCGGGGCGGAATTCAATTATTTAATATTTCTACCTATTTGTGCTTTTGCGCCGTTGCAGGCATAAAAATATGGTCATTTTTTAACGTAGCCGGAAAAAAAGTATAGTATGCTACACGGGAGGGAAATGCGTGTTTTTCACCACCTGTGAATTCAGCTCTCGCTTCGCTTGGGCAGCGAACTTCACATTCGGCGAAAAACAAGCACTTCCCTCCCTTGTAACATAATGTACTAATAATGTAACACTAATGTACTAATATTGAACAGCGGTGCTTTCCATAGCAGTTTTACATAGTGCGGGCACCGTGTGCGACGCTCGTAACTCACATTTTAACGGCAGGCCGCCACTGTACTGACACGGTATCGTTACAGCGTTCCATCCCTCCGTGCAGGCAGAAAAGCATCACATGCGGACACACATCCCTGCTTTGTGCCGACACACCGTACCGGCACGGGAAAGCATCGTGCTGTCACCGTGCCGCCACTTGTCTATCTGGGTTCGTCCCTAGAGACGAAAATTTTTAACCTCTCTGTTCACTGTTCGTCCCGCAAAACAACCATTCCAAGCACCACTATTTATACACTTGATGCAAAAAATATAGTGTGTAACACGGACCGAAAGTTGGCGTTTGCGACTCGCGCGATTGCAGCACTCGCTTCACAATGCCGGCAATCCTCACACTCGTCGCAATCGCCAACTTTTGGCCCTTGTTGCACAATATACTATAGTATGCTACTCAGGAGGAATACGATTTTGACCTCATGTGAGAGCTGCCCGAGAAACCCTAGTAATCTCAACAACTACTGTTTTACCGTTAAAACGACCGGGTGGTGTTTGCGAAAAAAGAAAACCGAAAGTTGGTTTTTCGTAACAACCGTGAAAACGACTGCCCTCAAAAATTTCATGCGGTCGTTTTTTTTCAGTTTACCATGGAAAACCGAAAAACATTGTTAGGGCAGTTGTTTTCGCGGTTGTTACGACCGAATTCCAGTTTATTTTTTGCAAAAAAACCACCCGGTTGTTTAACGGTGGTTTTTACAGTGAATCAGCTGGGAACGACGATTGTCAAGATTGCTAGGGAAAGCACAAGCGATACCTTACACTCGGTCCAAAATCGTGGACTTCCCTCCCTAGTAGCATAATGTACTCATTACCTAACGTTTCGAACATTTTCAACGGTAAATTGTCAGACTGAAATAGAAACAGTCATGCATATGGACGGATTTTGTAATCCATACTGTTATTTGCAGAAGGTTGAATTTCTTATCCCCCTAACACACGCACCCCAATCCGCCATGATTGCTGGGTTTGTACAATGCAGTGAGAAAGCGAAAGTGCGCAACGGGGCATATTATGAAAATTGCCGGTTTTGTGTCAACTCGTGCGCGGCATTCGGAACACCCCTCGACTAACCTCTCAGTGGGGTGAATTTTTCTCGGAATTCGGTACCCCCCATGTGTACACGCAACTTTGCCCCTTTCACTGTCTCTCTTTTTCGTTTAATTATAACCTATACCATCCTTCTCTCGTATTAGTCGTGTATTAAACACAACAATCGCACACCTGCGCTATACACGATCTCCGGTGACTTTTCTTATCTCCAAAGAATGCCTACTTCGAACACTATATAGCTCAACTGTGTACGTCTTCGATCCGTCGCGTTTCCACGTATTGTTATGGTAATCGGTACAACCTCGTCCCTATTTACGTTCGGCAGCATACTCCGGATGCTATATACATGTGTTATATACGTCTATATATAGATATATAGATATAGATCGAGCCAGTTCGAGCGATCTTCGCCTCGAAGGACCTTGACCGAGCACCGAATCGCGAATATCTATATTCGCGTATATTTTGTTTGCGTACAATATACCTATACACTTATGTATCCCAAAACCTTGAGGTTCACGCTTGTTTCCCTCGGGAATCGTAAGAGCGTGAAAAAAAAAATGATGCTATATAAGATAGTTCGTGGTTTGTGAAAATCGATTTGCTGAACCCGACAATTAGCTGAGGAGGTTATAAATTTGTTACACCTGGTGAGAGTTTCTTTGAACCTAGTGAGTGTGAAAGTAAGAATTTTGATACCTTAACCTAATTTGTCTATTTTATACAGGGAGAATAAACCATCTTATTTCATAACACAATAAGTGAGATGTAGTAACCGATTTTTGTTGCAGTTTATACTTATAGATTTATCAAACACTTCCAGAACAAAGAGTTATCAGCATTACGTATTCCATTAAAAAAACAAGCTAAATTTTTTGCAATGGAAAAAAGATTACTTGCTTCATCTAAGATGAACCCTTTTTTGTTCCACTGAACCGGATAACTGTAAAAAAAAACAAAATGGTGATTTAATATTTATTTTAGACTTAATTACCGCCGGATTTCCTCTTTTCGCAGTATGTGGTACTACGTAAATTACATTATAAAATACGAACGGAAGGGCTGTTGAAAATGTGGAGAGCGGTGGCAGAAAGGGGGGCGGGAATAAAAAGTTAATGAGACAGGGAGGAAGATGAGTGTTCGTCAGAGCACGTGGGACTACTTCGTCTTCTGTTCTTCAGCTCTCTCACGAGGCGGAGTATGAGCAGCGCTCGTTGGTTAAGAGATAATTGAAATCATACGTATATCAATCACAGACCTGTCTAGTAAAATAAGTTTATGATATAAAAAAAAAATTTGCTGATTTCATAAAAAGACACATGCACATTTTTTTAAATAATGGCTTAGAATAAAAAGTAGTACATTACGATGCGAGTGCGGAATAGTATATTACGCCACTAGGGAGGGAAAGTAGACTGTGTCCAACCGCGTGTAAGATTACCACGCGAGCCGAAGGCGAGGGTGGTAAATACGCGGTTCGGGATAGTCTACTTTCACTCCCCAGTGGAATATACTATTTTTCACCATATCTGCAGCGGAAATTTCGAATTACGTAAAGCCCGTAGGGCGGGAAGTCGAACTTTCCGCGCAGGTATCGTGAAAAAACTTTTTCTCACGAGCGTGAGGTTGCAGCACGAGCCCAAGGCAAGTGTTGCAATCACACGAGCTGAAAAAGAGGTTTTCCGTCGTGTATCGCCCAAAATTTTATTTGACAAGGTGCGAAAACGGAGTTTGACGCGAAGCGTGCGTGAAGCCGCGTTTCTCGCACCGAGTGAAATAAAAACATTTCATGAATTGTCACAAAAAACTTTGTTACGTTTATATGTAATTCATACAGTGTAATATAATACATTTCAACATCAGGGAGAAAAAATTTAAAAAATAAAGGTTTGTTTCCAGTGTTGAACCAAACTTTTCAGTACGTCGTTTGGAAAAGTGCTTTTTTCTGGATGAAGGACTGAAAAAGCGCATAAAGATCCATACTTTTTAATGTCTTTCACAGTTTTGCGTCAAATTTCAAGAATTTTTTTTTGCATTTATTGAAAATACCAACACCACATCATAAGTACCGCAGCTTTTCATTTTGAATTCATAACTATATAATGCTTTACAACTCTTTATTGTAAACCTCTAGTATTTTGAAAAAATAAAATAAAAATTGTGTTCGACCGTGACAGGACTCGAACCTGCAATCTTCGGATCCGAAGTCCGACGCCTTATCCATTAGGCCACACGGTCAGTTGAATTTCACTACCCCAATCACGATTAAAAAGCGCCATTGCAATAAATTATTATAATTTTTTTAATTCTTGCAAATTATTTTCAAAGTTCATTGTAAAAGTGATTTGCTTCTTTTTTATTCACTCAATACAGCATGTAACATTTGAGTGTACGATAAAATACCGTCGGTAATGTAGAAATCCATATCGTCCAAAAAATACGAGCTCAATAATTTCTTATAGATATTAGATATCTTGACCCTAATTCTTGAGTGCATCGCCAATTGGTGAACTTAGATTATCGGTCACAAATTTTCATTATCTATAAAATGTACAGTGAAGAAATAATATTACTGTCCAGCTACGAATATAAGATTTAAAAAAAAAAAACAAAGTTCTACTATCCCCTTGTAGATAGCGACACGAGCATCCCTTAAAATTGTGTCGATATTGAATGAACTCTTGATTTCCGAAACAATTTTGTTCAAATTGTCAAAATATTTCTTTATTAAGCGATTTCATCAATGTTTTTTTTTTTTTTTAGGGAATTTCATTTTTACCTTTTTCGCGCACGTTTATTTTCGATCAAAAACACAAAAAAAAAAGTATCTTTTTTTCAATAACCGGAACGGAATTTGAATGATCCAATGGTTTCCCGGCTCTCAACCACGGATTCCGATTCGTCAAGACATCTCGTAACAAACGCTAAAATACCGGCGCAAAAGTGCTATAAACCCGATTTTGTATGTTTACGCTACATATTAATTAAATACACGAATAAATGCTGCAAGTGAAGTTTTGACAGGTTTGCAGTTCTGCAGAAGAGACGATTAATAAATTAATGTCGAGGTTTTTTGACGTGTGTGAAGTGCAATGAACCTGTGTAAGTGATTGTTTTCTTCAGGTCGATATTATGCCCAAATATATTTGAGTCAGGTTATGTTGATATTATTTTTGTAATACCAGACATAATAAGAAAAAAAGAAATCGTATTGTTTTTATTGTTATTATTATTTTCGTCGTTGTTGGCGTATATTATTTTCATTGTCACGAAATATTTCCTGTGTAGAAAAATTATAATAAATTATTTTGTTGTGTATATATGTCAAATTATTTCGATATATACAATGTTTTTATTGACGAAATTCTACACTTCAAATTCCGAACGATAGAATTTTAACCCTTTGAGCCATACATTTTTCGTTTTCGAAATGAAAAAAATTATCAATTACTTTCAGAAATTAGTTGAACATTTTTAAATCTGAGCAAAAATAGATGGTTTGCTCAATGTGACCCACTGTGACACAAAGGGTTAAGCAGTACCTCATTAAGGATGTTCGACTGTTTCACACTAGTAAAATCTGTGCTAAATTTTTGTAATTGTTTCATTAAAGTTTAATGCATTAAATAACTGTAGTGGAGCATTGATTTGTATTGAAGCATATACACTTAAACGAGAGAAAAATGAATAGTGCCAGATTTGCATAAATATTAACTGATTAACGTTACTTTCCGATGGGATACATTTTTGTTCAGTTTTTTCCAAGAATAAGCTATAATTTTTTGCCAATTTTGACGAGTGATGGCTCATTTTCTTTCTTAAAAGATGCTCTACAAATTCACCGGCTGAATATTTGATATTATTGATCGTTTAATAATTATAGCTATTTGTTTATGAAAGTATTTTGATTTTTGTTAAACAGGCTATGATTATTAAACGATTAATAATATCAAATATCCATCCAGCCAATTTGTAGAGCATCTTTTAAGAAAGAGAATGAGCTATCATTCATCAAAATTGGCAAAAAATTATAGATTATTCTTGGAAAAAACTGAATGAAAATGTATCCCATTGGAAAGTAACGTTAATCAGTTAATCTGTATGCAAATCTGGCACTATTAATGTTTCCCTGGGTTAAGTATACAGGCTTCAATTCATACTACTCTCTACTATTGTTATTTAATGGATTAAACTTCAATGAAACAATTACAAAAATTTAGCACTGATTTTACGAGTGTGAAACAGTAGAACATCCTTAAAGTAGCAGAAAAAGGTCTCGAAAATCGATTTACTATATACTGAAATTAGATGCTTTTTACATGCTAATTTGATAACTTTTTGCACACATTTTTATAAGAAAAATATTCTTTACTACGCGCGACAAAAATTTGACTTTTTGTACCCTTAATATAAGCCGACCAAAAAAGCACTTTTCGCGACGTCGTACTGTAAAGTTTCGTTCAACAGTCCCGAGAAAATAATTTTATTAGCTCCAGTAATTGCAATGCCTGCCTTCGGATCATATTACAAGCCCACACTCGCTAAAAAAAGTACGTTTACGCTAGAAAAAGTTTTTTCTCCCGACTCCGCTAAAATAACCCCATTTCGTATCCGCAACGCAGGCGGGAAATCGCTCATTTTTTACGAATGACGTACGCATGCGCAGTCTGCTGTCATTACCTCCCTAGGGAGGTAATCAGCTGATTCCTGCCCGGCGAGAGTAATAAAAACCGTTACGCATGCGTGTCGTCATTTGTTAAAAATTAGCTTATTCTCCGTCCTTGTTGCACACGGTTATTTTTTAGTGAAATCGGGAGAAAAGTATAGTACGTTACATGGGAGGGGTGCAACTTTCCACCTCGTGTAAATTTCTCAGCAAGCTTCACTCTCGGTGAAAGTTGCACTTACCTTCCTTATAACGTAATGTACTATTACGCTAGAATAGTATATTGCGGCCCAAGGGAGGGAAAACACATTTCCCGCGAGTGTGAGTTTGTAGAACGAGCCGAAGGCGAGTGCTGTATTCATTCGAGCTGAGAAAATGTTTCCCTCCCGAGTATTGCATACGATTTTACGTTATATGGCAAGGAAACCTCACTTTTCGTGCCGCAGTGACGTAAAAAGTTTTTCTTCCCGGCTTCGATCAAATAACCTTATTTCCTGCGCATAACGCCAGCGTAACATCTCTTATTTTCAACCCTCTGAGGTTACACGTTCTGGAAATAACGCGCCGGTCACAGGGGGTCGCAATGACCCCAGCCATGTTTAAACGATTGCCGCATTGCCAGTATCGTTCCGAACGACCCATAAAAATTCAGGATATTAGTTTGAACCTTTCAGAATGAGAATAACATGACAAAAAATGTTTATCAAATTTTCAAAATGGCGAAAAAAAATCAGCAAGGAGGCAATGCGTAAAAAAGAAACCATTTTTTACTAAAAAAAATCATAACTCTGGCAATTTTTAATATATTTTCATAAAATTAGCTAGAATAGCAATTCTAGCTTAAAGTTGCGTTTGGGGTCATTTTGACCCCGGGTGACCGCAAAGGGTTAACCCGTGACTCGTACGCATGCGCAATCCCTGAATATGAGGTAGGTATCATTACTCCCACGGGAGGAAAACAGTTCATTTTGGCCCGGCGGGAGTAATGAGAACCGTACTACACATGCGTACCCGTCATTGGTTAAAAACTCGCTTTGCTTGGGTAATAAACTTCGCCATCGCCAATAATCACGCGTTTCCCTCCCTCTTTCCATACTTTATTTCTCCTTATGGTTGAAATGTACTATTCTGCATTAATTTTTCTACTCGTCTTCAATTCTTGCGAAACACTCTTCACGAATATCCTGTTTACTTCCTTGCCACTCAAATAACTATTACACTTTAATCCATTTTTTCAGATGATCCATTATCTAATCCGACCGTTTTACATGATTTAAAAGAATTATGGAGTTCACCAGATCAAAAGCCGATGCAGGATGAGCAGTTAATTAAGTCTGAGCATACAATACAAATACCTCCTCCAGGTGCTCCGGGACATGTAAGTTTAACAAACTTAATGTCCAGTCTGTTTTTTGAAACGCAATTTTTCATAAAGTCCATTAATATTGCATTATTTTTACAGGAGCTGGCAAATCTTCTTGCACAAGACATCGACGGCAGGATTATATTTAGATCTTATGCGCATCACAATGAATTTTTGAGTGCGACTGCTCGCAAATATTTGGTTCATTTTATAATCAATATAGAGCTGAAAAAAGTATTGTTGACTTTGTCACCTTTCGCAACAGACAAGCTTCAGGACTTCCCGTAATTAATTTATTAATTTTATATATAATAATCGTACATCATTCTGGATTTTAATATATTAACTTAATTTTTTTGTGTATTAGCATCTCAACATCCAGGCTGACTGCGTGGAGCCAAGAAATCGTAGGATTATTCCCTTCGGAAACTTCGAGTGTCTACTATTCCCCGTTTCGAACGGTTAATGGTGTGCGAAAAGAAACTACTGGTAAATTATGGGATCACTACAACTACATAAAAGGAGTTTTAAAGGACGAAGGTGTCTTGGTCCGAAATTTGAAAGCGAGGACAAAACAAAACGAAAACAAGACCGTGACTTTAAACGGTAAGTAAAATATGATTTTATTGATTACGAAAGATAGAAATTGCAAGAAACACTCGATCTTAAGTTGAATCCTAAAATCGAGCTTACGATTGTAAATAAGGGCGTAAAACATTATAGACTGTATGACTGTATTTTTTCATCGACAATGTATTACATCTTCTGTTTAGAAACCGATGCAGCAAACCTTAAGTGGTTAGAAACAAAATTTGCTCCTCATGAGGAATTGCTGGACAAGTGGAACGATACATTTGCCACACGAAGAGATATATTGCTGAAGCAGAACACAAGCATACGTCAATATTATGCCAACTTTTTCGGGCTCCGTGTGCAGGAGGGAATTCACTTGGTAATCATAATTAATTATTTAAAAAATGATTTTTGTACATTTCGAGTTGATTATTTAACTGTTGCAGATTGAAGCCGATTTTAATAGATTGTATCCGAAGAAATGTGGCGCGTTGCACGCAAAGTGGGATCTAATAAAAGATCACCTGATTTTGAAGCTACGAACCTCAAAAGGGATTAAAGACGCTAACGACAAAGCACTTTTGCTTTCCTTACCAGAATTAACACGAGGTAAAACTTTCGTTATTCTACTATAAAAGTTTCTTGTGTATGAAAAATGGATGTAAATGATTTTTTTACTTCTTTTAGATCAACTATTTTCCACAATTTTTCACTTGCTAGCCTCGATCACGCCTCCAGATCGTACAGGTAAAAAGCGTAAGTCGAGCGGCGAGGATAAGACTGGACAAGTAGTTGGAAAAATCTCTGTTCAAGAACTGAGGGAATCGTTTACTCTGCGTGTCCCTGTAAGTACATAATTAATATCTCTTTATATTATTAGGATGTTCTTCCGTACGCCTTATTCAGGCTTTTACGTTACCCATCTCCCCTTTCCCCGTTCCTTCATAGATATTCCCCCTTTCCCCGTGCATTCATAGAGACCCTCCTAGAGTGTTGTCCGCAGCTACTCAACCTAATGCATTGCTGTATCGCATTTGCACGAGGGCACACGGAAACTACGGAAAACCTGGCCGATACAGGCGGCTTTATTTTTACTGAGTTTCTACTGCATAGGAATACATTAGAAACTCCGAAAAACTGCCTCCCGCTCTGCAATTGGCGCGTAAACCAGTGCGCGGCTAAGCGGTCACCCATCCAAGTTATGGCCACAAACAATGCTGCTTAACTCTCGGGACCGTAGACCTTAACGTCGTCGGGTCCTTAACGTCGGGACCTTAACGTCGGAAACGTAGGAGCTACGATTGAGTAAACTTCTGCCTTGGAAGTAGTCGGAATATACGAAAAAAAATGAGTTCAGATTTTATTTTTCTTCCTACCGGCATAGATCATGGGGTTTTCGAGATCCCACTCTGGAACTCACATATTTTATGTAAAAAAGTCTCAGCTTTCCAAAAAAAATATGAATTTTGAAATCGCGATTGAGCCCGACCTTCTAAAACTCATTTTAAATATTTTTTTGCAATTTTGAGTACGTTATCGCATCGTTATCGCAAAAAAAGTATTTTTTTCTGAAAGCTAAGACTTTTTTACATGAAAGATGACCCATGATTTTTTTCGTTTTAGGGCATTGTTAAGCCTCCAATGAAACTATTACAAGTGAACATTTCTAGAAACTCAAAAACTTCATGGGCGTAAGTCATAGTAAACGAGGCCCCGAAAAAATGTGAAAAATTAAAGGCAGCCGTTTTTTACTAATACACAACATGTGCGAAGTTGTAGCCGATTCCGAGGAGGTGAGGTTCATGCGCTTGTCAATAATTGGCGAAATCACTCATATATTGGTAAAAGATAGATGAAAGCTGAAACAAAGAGTATAAAAAATGTGCCTTACATTCTAGGAAAGTTCGGTGGCTCAAGCCCTCGTGCAAGATTGAAGCTTCGCTAGTATATATCGATTTTTGGGATGAGAGAAGTTATCATTTTATCGGCATAATGGTCGTTCATATAATTGCATTCCAGAGGATGCTTTATAGTTTTAAAAAAACCCTTACAACAATATCGAGACTGGAGAATTTAAACACTTAAAAATAAGCTACTGACTCATGTCCTAGATAGATTTACATTTTTACAAGAGTTGGCTGGATCGCGGAATATATCTAGTTTATGAATTTAGTTTGATTTAACCATATATAGTATCACAGTGGTCTTATTATTAAATCTATTATTATTATTGATAACCGTTTTTCTGTGGTTAAGAGCTATTATGATTGCGTTGTCCATGGTTAGCCACCAATATTTATCTACTTTGAGTCTATGGAAGTCGAGGAAGTCCTTCGAAGGGATAGATGTTGAGAATTTGAATCGATCTCTATGGAATTCGAAGTCTACAGGATTGAGCGTAATTCGTTTATTAGCCTTGTTGCGTTTCCAATGGTATAATAGGGGACGTTGTTATAGTTTGACCGAAGCCACACACTGACCGCGCATCCACTGCTGTCGGTTTCTGTATATTATAAAGAGATCTCGTCGACGCCGCTGCCACTGCCATGCCGAAATGAATCGTTCGCAATCAAAGAGGCATCAACAGAGTGATCTATAATTTTCTATCGTCTTACAATTATAGAAAGTATATCGGAATAAATCGTATGTGTTTAGACTGAAAGAATCATCATAATTATCATAAAGTCCTGATATAAATAAAACAGTTTTCTATCATTTATACAATAATTTCATGCGGATTGATTCGTTTTCCGTCTCATAGTTTCACAGCTATAGGAAGTCTGTCATAATGGATCTTGAATATGATAAATATTTGAATTCAAAGATTTGTGGATGAAATTTTTTTCATCAAAAAATGTAATATAATTAATATTACTCCTACGATCGTATGTTTTTATTATTAAATTTAATACTAAAATTATATTATTTATAATACTATAATTTAAAAAAATATAATTTAGCATCTGTCACGAATATACAGGTTGTTTCCATTTCTGTTTGTGATAAGGTTTTGAAAGTCCTTGTATATAATTTAATGTCTTTATTTCCATTGTATGGTCTGTTCAACCTTTTACACAACCCTATCTCTTACACTCTATATTCTTAATTCTATTAATCACATAACTTCCACTCCTTCATCTTGCTTTGGCACCTGTATATAAAAACTGTATTTCGCTAAAACTTAAATAAATAAACTTTGAGTTACTATTATATTAGCTACATTTTTTATTCGGTGTTAATCACAGTCTTATTTTGTACGTTATATAATTTAACTATTTTCTTTATTTGCGTGAAGATTATTTTGTTGTGAATTACTTGAGCGGTTGCGGGTTGTGCATATTATAAATTTTCTACTTATTCTTGTATTCATTATTGTATAGAATCTTACGAATTATTCGGTTGATTATTTCCTTCCTTAATGGAACATTGATTTTTCAGCCACCTTTTCTCAAGGTTGTTGCGTTCTATAAATAATTGCGTTTCGCTCAATGAGCCCATAAAGTTTCTAATCGTTTCCAAACTTATTATGCTTTTGCATCTCATAAATTTGTTAATTTCTTGTAATTACTGATTAAAGTATTACTTTCATTA
Source organism: Ephialtes manifestator (assembly GCA_963970395.1). Lineage (NCBI taxonomy): Eukaryota > Metazoa > Arthropoda > Insecta > Hymenoptera > Ichneumonidae > Ephialtes > Ephialtes manifestator. Next base: position 16,414,310 of record OZ019982.1, read on the forward strand.
ATATTTTCTACACTACTTAAAAGTGTATTTTGACTATCTCTTATGCTTTTGTTATTTATGTTTATAATAATGTCTCAAAAAAAGTAAATAAGCCTCATAAATATTCCGAATGAATTCACACTTAGGACTTATACGAATATTTTTTTTTGTTATAGATTAGCATTGATGTGGACCCTGAGCTACGACAAGTGAGGAACATCTTAAAGCAAACTGGCCAAAACTGCCATCCCATGCCTGTAGTCATTGGGACTGCCACAAATATTGAAGCCTGTTACGTTATAGTTGATGACACAGTGTATCGGGTCAAAAATTACATTGACGCCATTGACTTGACGTTTAAAATCTTCGCCGTTACGAACTGCAAATATCCCGAAAAGAGTAAAATTCTCTGGCAATTGGTGCAGAGAGGAATCTTCGGAATCGACGATGAAACTGAAAAATGTACAAATTGGGTTAAGTTTTTAGCAGCAGAATTGCAAACGGTTGTCGCAAGGCAAGCTGGCAAATCGTAATCGTACTTTATAATTAAAATTAAGAGAGATAATAGCATCAACATCGTCCTATGACTACCATACCTTCAGTATATCGTTAGATAATAATAAAATATCGTTAATTCATTTTATTATATACCAGCCGAAGTTTATTCAGTGCAATTTCACAAAGATAATTATAATATCATACATGCGAGAGATAATTGTCACTGGAACGCGTATTCTAATAAATAACTATCATCAAGTAAAATTTATATGAAACATTAGCAAAAAGAAGTTTATAGTAGTAGTATTTTTTATTACAAGTACACCCGTGAGGGTTTTACACAATCCGCCCCTGAACAACTATATCTACTTTAACATGCCTTTATACATTTGTCTTTTTACATTTTTCCATATTGCCGCACTTCCCATCTTATCTCATACCATAACATCACATTCCTCCCTTTTTCCTTCGCGATCCACTAAGTCAGCGATTCTCTCGAATTGCCTAATATATTTGCACTCTTCTATAATGGGTTTTCCGCATAAACACTCATTCATTTTCCTTATGATCGCTTACGTCTCCTAATAACCATTTCTCCATCGCCTGTACCACCTCCTTTTTCATTTCCTTCTTTGCCTCTCTACACCTGCACACATGTTCCACGCTCTCGACTTCCGTTTTACACACTCTGCATTTTTTATCCCTAAAGCCCTTGTTTCCCTCTTTGCCTACATTTCCACATCTCAACCGCGCCCATGCCTCTTTGTGTTCGCATTTAGTCGTTCTATCCTCCCAGCACTCTTCTCTCCCAATTTTCTTCTTCCTAGTCCTGTACTCCTCACAATACGTCGACTTGTCCACTCCACATCAGGCCTTCTGCACTGAGAAAAGAGTTCATTCACTACAACAAAATATATTTAGTTGAGCTGTTTCTTAAAATATTTGTTAACAGTTACAAAATTTATTAACAGCAAATAAAAATGAGTGTTCTCATAACAAAGTCTTATTCTGACGGCATTTCCATCAAATGAACGATTTACTTATGCAATTTCTTTGACATAAGGCGTTCGATGTTTGTTGTAAATAAAGAACGATTTAGGACAATAAGATTAAAGATAGTCAGGACAACTTCGGATTTGTTAATAGTTAACAAATCATTATTTGCCGTTACGCAGATTTGTTAATAGTTAACGAATCTATATTTGAGTCAAGTACCGTCTGTTTGGGGTGACTGTTATGTTTGTTTACAACCGTCGATCCTCAGAGGATGAGTTCGTTCTCGACGCAATCACGCCACAGTCGTAGTTTGGCAGTGCGAGCGAAACAGTGCATAAGACGACCTCTTAATTTCGTGGGGCTTGCACGACGAGTTGGAAAAAGCCTTCGAACGTAAGTTCAAAAATAATGTACTAATAAATGTGTTACGAGCACATACAAGGAAGGAACTTTAACGTTGCCACGTTACAATTGCAGCTTACATATCATCTTTTGAGCGAGATGGGGATTGCCGATTCAATCGATGTCGCACGTATCATCGGAGAACTACTAACCGAAAACGTCGAGTACGTCAATTTTCCTGTTAAGGTAAATGTCCCCATTCCCGTCCATGCTCCCTCTGCCAACCACTTCGACGCAAATAATTATTTACACGACTGCTGCGCAAAAATAACAACAATTGAGCATAGTACAATATTCCGAGGACCCTATGTGTGAGAGTATTGCAACGGAAAGAGTAAATACAATAACACAATCCAAGTTTTGTTCGTATTTCCAAACGCTTGTCGCGAACCCATCGTATTCTTAAGGGAAGGGAGTCAGGTCAAAAAAATTGATTTTGGTAATTCAATATCATCAAAATCCTATTGCATATAAAAATGCCCAACGCACTATATTGTTGGTACTCGATTAAAGGATTTTTTACTGTCGTCTGACTTGCATATGCTTTTAAATATTATCTTAAGCAAAGATCTTAGGTTTTCCATTCTGCGCATGATTCAGATCAAACTACTAGGCAGATTGAAATGGCTGATGTCTCATTTTCTTCTTCATGAACAGGTACACCGGCTAAATGGAGCAAATGTTAATAAAATGTAATATTTTTGAAGTAACATAATTATTAATAAATAAATTTTATGCTATTTTCTAAATCAGTGATTAACTTTGCTTTCAGAATGAAAAAAAATAGTTTACTCCATTTAGCCGGTGTATCTTTTCATGAAGAAGAAAATGAGACATCAATGATTCCAATCTGCCTATTAGTTTGATCTGAATCATGCGCAGAATGGAAAACCTAAGAACTTTGCTTAAGATAATATTGGAAAGCATATGCAAGTCAGACGACAGTCAAAAATTCTTTCATCGAGCACCAACAATATAGTGCATTGGGCATTTTTATATGCAATAGGATTTGAATGATATTGAATTTCCAAAATCAATTTTTTTTACCTGACTCCCTCCCCTTAACAGTGAGGTTAAGTTGCGTTGACCGCTTCAATAGTCCGTACTGCATCCGGAATTTGTAAAAATCGAATAATTTTTAGTGCAAACGATAGATTATGAGTTCAATTACTGATCCAGCAAAAAAAAAAGTTACAAATAATTTATTTTTCATTTTTTTTACGGTGGTCGAAGTTAGGCACAACGAAATGCCTGGCTGCCCCCATTACTGTAAACGTTATTTAGGCAGTCAAAAAAATTTCTTTATTACAAGGTTTACTTTCTCAGTGATAAAAAAGATTGATATAATTCAATTCTTACAGGATCGCTGCGAAGGACTTGGACTTTTTTCCCTTACTGATCAAAATTTTGAAATATCTCAATTTTTACAGCATCGCAAAAAAAAAGTGTATGTGGAGACGGAAATGTAACATAAGTTCCGAAAAACGAAGTTTTTTATAATCATGCAATAAAAATATTAATAGTACAATCCCGGATCATGTTTATTTATTTTTTATTTATTTTATTACTCTTCGGAATCTCCGTTTCTCTAGTGGTCGAAAATGGGGTCATCGCTGGTCGGGATTGGGCACAGCTGTGTCAGCAGAGGGGACACTAATAAGCATGAATTAATCAGCCTCTATCTGGCGAAATAATTGGCGGAATCGATTAAATAAACCATATTTAGAAAGAGAATTAACGGAATTTTACAGTGGTGCAAAAAAAATCTCCAAATTTACATTCGTCGCAACGAAAAAAGCCATACAGTTGTCTGGTTGGCCTTATAGGGTACGGGAATGGGGACATTTACCTTATTGACTCCCCAAGTTTCGAAGTAACATCGGGCTTCGAGTAAACGGTATTACGCATAAACCAAAATGTAATCTTTACATAAGAAACAATGATAGGAATGACCCTGTTAATGTAATTATAACCGGGATTTATATTCTTATAACGGAATCGCAAAAATATTTATTTATTTATAAGGAATGCATAACGATAGGGTATAATAACCATTTAAAATGTAGAATGAATATATTTCTCATTAAACATACGTTTATTTATTTGTAGTTTTACCTTCACTTGAACCAATCTGATCGGACAGTACATCTAACTAAATGTACCGTTCTGTCAAGCTATGCATTAATTGATTCAAATTATTATAATGGTAACATTATGATTTGTTAATAGTTAACAAACCCTAGTACCCACAAATAAACTCTTCTCAGTGTGTATCTCCTGCTCCGTTCTAATCTTGCATCCTCTTTCAACCCATTTCTCCATCTCAGTTATATTCCCTTCTCTTATCATTTTTCACAGTTCTCCCTGTCCCACCTCTTCCATTGACTTAACTACTTGTGCCTCCATTTTGTTCGTTCCCCATTGAAAATCCCTCTCATCTCCTCAAACACTTCTCCGGCCATCTGCTAGCATCCATTCTCATTACCTCCAACACATACCTCGCTGCCCTTTTCATTTTCATATAGAAAAGAAGTTTATAATTATTGATAAAAAGTGTCAAAATTTTAATTATCTGGCACGTAAGTGAAGATGAAAGATCAGATCTTTTATCGAATTCTTTTTCTTTTAACTTTCGGTCGATTGGTAATCAAACTGCTTAGGACAAAAGAAGATGAACGAAGACTAGGATAAAGACGAAGAATTAAGATATTCTGTTTATTCCGCAGAATTACTCAAAAACATGCGAGATTTTTTCGAATACTCCTCGAAGATTAAACGATGTTTGAGAATTTCTTAATGAGTTTAAGGAGATCCAAGATATTAAAACATAAATCAGTTAATCTGTTTCTTTATACGAATTACGTATTTTACAAGGTTTAAGATTTTTACGTAAACAAAAATAAAAATGTCGATGTTACATATGATTCAACGGACGGTAATTCTCCGCGTGATATCAACTCTACCATCTCATTATTTTATTAACATAGGTAATTTTTTTCTTCTCTTTCTTGATATGTAAAAGGATTCATAAGGGCACTTTTTGTTTAAATGGAAATGTTCAAGTGTAAAAACGCAATATTGTAGGTGATTCAGAGTTCCAGATTTTTTTGCCACCTCGAATGAAATTTTGTGTTTAAAATCAACAACATATTTTTTTTTTAAATAAAATGCCATCATCCCAAAAATTAAGATATCCAGTAATGAATATCACTGATTTTTATCTGTCTATAAATATCAGCCATTTAAGTTTGACTCGCTCCCCTTTAGGTAAAATACCGTTTGTCGATATCATCTTCGTAGATCAACATTGAAAAAGTAATGAGTCACGGTAAAAATAATGATCGTTACTTTTGCTGCATTCGTTACAAATAGTAATCACTCAAACTTACTTGAATATTATTTAAGTAGGATTTATTACGTTAGAAATACACAGTACTCAATATTATTTACAAAGCTATTTAAATTTCGGGGATTTTTTGTCGACAGGTGATACGAAGTCTGTTAAGCCAATATTTGCATAGACAACGTGGATGAAAATGAGTATCGATGAATGCGATTCAAAAGCGAAATTCTGTTACTGAAGGAATTTTTATGGTAGTGTAAACTTTACCCTAGCATACCCGGTCACCGCGCAAACCACCATAGAATCACGGTCGTTTCCACTATAGCGATTTTGTGCAAAAAGTTCATTTAGAATTTTGACAAAACCAATACGTAAACCATTCCGAGATTTAAACAAATCTCGGAGTGGTGGTTTGCGTGGTGGTTTCGACAAAAGTCTAAGTGGACTTTTTATACAAAACCACCATGGTGATTTCGACGATGGTTTATTCGGTGACCGGATCTGCTAGGGTACTCATTAAACATTAGGCATATGTGAGACATATATGAGTGTGGGAAAGATGGAACTAAGGTAAATGTCCCCATTCCCGTCCATGCTCCCTCTGCCGACCACTTCGACGGAAATAATTATTTACACGAGTGCTGCGCAAAAATAACAACAATTGAGCATAGTACAATATTCCGAGGACCCTATGTGTGAGAGTATTGCAACGGAAAGAGTAAATACAATAACACAATCCAAGTTTTGTTCGTATTTCCAAACGCTTGTCGCGAACCCATCGTATTCTTAACAGTGAGGTTAAGTTGCGTTGACCGCTTCAATAGTCCGTACTGCATCCGGAATTTGTAAAAATCGAATAATTTTTAGTGCAAACGATAGATTATGAGTTCAATTACTGATCCAGCAAAAAAAAAGTTACAAATAATTTATTTTTCATTTTTTTTACGGTGGTCGAACTTAGGCACAACGAAATGCCTGGCTGCCCCCATTACTGTAAACGTTATTTAGGCAGTCAAAAAAATTTCTTTATTACAAGGTTTACTTTCTCAGTGATAAAAAAGATTGATATAATTCAATTCTTACAGGATCGCTGCGAAGGACTTGGACTTTTTTCCCTCATTGATCAAAATTTTGAAATATCTCAATTTTTACAGCATCGCAAAAAAAAAGTGTATGTGGAGACGGAAATGTAACATAAGTTCCGAAAAACGAAGTTTTTTATAATCATGGAATAAAAATATTAATAGTACAATCCCGGATCATGTTTATTTATTTTTTATTTATTTTATTACTCTTCGGAATCTCCGTTTCCCTAGTGGTCGAAAATGGGGTCATCGCTGGTCGGGATTGGGCACAGCTGTGTCGGCAGAGGGGACACTAATAAGCATGAATTAATCAGCCTCTATCTGGCGAAATAATTGGCGGAATCGATTGAATAAACCATTTTTAGAAAGAGAATTAACTGAATTTTACAGTGGTGCAAAAAAAAATCTCCAAATTTAAAAAGTCATACAGTTGTCTGGTTGGCCTTATAGGGTACGGGAATGGGGACATTTACCTTAATGGAAACCCCATGGCGGAGTGACAGAAAAAACACCGGAAATATGTTTCACATCACCTTAAGAAGAAAGGGTTAATTTGGAAACATTATTATCAAAAAGTATACGTGAAATCCTACATTTTATCCCTGAACAATTTTGTTGTGTCATGGATAGTTTTAAATAAATCCGTAGCGAAATGAAAAAAAAAATACTCTATTTTCATTTTTATTTTTTTTTAATTTCGCTACGGATTTATTTAAAATTATCCATGACACAACAAAATTGTTCAGGGGTAAAATGTAGGATTTCAAGTATACCTTTTGATAAAAATATTTCCCAAATAGCCTAGATATATTTTCAATGACTTTTTGGCAATACAAAGTCATACCATTTTTTTCGTTGGGAAGGACCATTTTGATCACCAAAATTTGCGCGATGATCAATTCATACCTTCATAATGTGAACATATGAATTGTGTATGATTCAACGAATCATACACAATTTTTTTCGTCGTTTTTTTAACATTATGACGGAAATTCTGTGAAATTATGAGTAAAATAAAAATGGTCCCTCTCAACGAAAAAAAGTGATATGCCATTATTTTGCCACAAAATGCCTGAAAATTTATCTAGGTTAATTTGGAAACATTTTGATCAAAAAGTATACGCGAAACCCTACATTTTATCCCGAAAGAATTTTGTTGTGTCGTAGATAGTTTTAAATCGGCAGCGAAAGGAAATAAAATAAAAATTAAAAAAGCGTATTTTATTGTGGAAAAATTATGGGGATCAAAAATCTGAAATAACTCGTATGTGTTCCGGGAACTCTAAATACTCTGGAAAAAAATTATGAACCCACTCTACGAACATTGAAAATCAGGGTGGCGCGCTTCATATGGCGCCTCATATAAAGAATTTTTTAATTAAAAAATGGCTATCTCTTAGATTTTCACTGAATTTTTTATTTTATTTTGTTCTTTTAATTTACGTTCATCACATTAAAAAAATGTTCGGTTTTTTTATTTCACATAATTAAACGACCTGTGTGTTTTCCGATACATTTCCGAGGAGGCAACTTTAAGCAACAGGTGCTCAGCCATTTATAAATATTTTTTACGCTAAATAATAACATATCCTTATGTATAAAGCTATAAGCTTTTGGGGAAATCTCATTCTTTCTATACAAGCTATATTTTTTTTCTCCATATTTTTTGCTTTTGGCCATAATTGCACGCAGCTTAATAAATATCTGGTGTCGTAGAGTAAGCGAATCACTCCGCGCTTTTAATGTAAACAAATTCAAGAAAATGTTACGTAATACAAGTTTTTCAGGAATCCCCAGATTCATTGACGATTTCAAAGTCATAAAGTCAATTATCATTCGTTTACCTATGGCGTCACCGACACCATTTTTTTTTATTACAACGACTTTATAGGTGTTCTATATAAGCACTGCTACAATATTCTTCACTCACACTCGTTACGACCAACAAGTAAAAAACAATGTCGAAAGTTGCTATATTTTTGTGCGCCGTGCTCTTCGCTTCGGTAAGTAAATATGATACACAATTAATGTGCCACGACGGAGAAAATAGTTCTTTGCTAAAATAACAAATTTATTTTTCTTGTTCCACAATTTTTTTTAAATAGTCTAGCAAATTTCCACAATTTTAGGAAGCAATTTTCTGGTCCAGCAAAATTGTTTTCTCCGTGACAAGTCGATAAAGTACAGAAACATTATCAATATTAGAGATGCGCATTATAAATCAATTTCCAAATGCACGTTTAATTCTATTCAATAAACATGGATTTTTTTTTTGCTATATTTGGGGCATTATATCCCGATTCAACCTGGGTCTGACCCTCGACCTCCCCGATTTGGTTCGTAATTTTTTGTCGGATTGGTTAGACCCTCAAATGCACCAGAATTTTATTTTTATCTTTGCAAATCAATGCGAAATTCTTTTTTAATGTTTTTTTAAAGTGACGCATCGTATGCCATAATTAAAAAATCTGAAAAAATTCTGAAAAATATTTTGTTGAATATCAAAATTTTCTAGCTTATAGCCAAAGTGGACAAGATTTTTTTTTTATCGTTTTTAAGCTTTTTTATTTAAAAAATTATTAAAGAAGGATGCAAAATAGAACCTTGCACATTGCTTCCTCATTATTTTTCGTTTTTTACAAAGCTTCTTCTCTGAGGAAGCAAAAAAGTATGTTATTCAATTTTGGCTTCCTCATAGAGGAAGCTTTGTAAAAAGCGAAAAATAATGAGGAATCAATGTGCAAGGTTCTACTTTGCACCCTTTTTTAAATTAGATAAATAAACATGTTGTGAATTCGCTTTTTCTATTTCGTTACTCCGTTATTTCGTTATTATTAGAGCGTTTTTGAAAGTAAATGTGATAACGTATGTTATTAAAAATAATTCAACATTCCATAAAATCACAAATTTCATACCGTTTGTCACTAAATTGAACATATATAATGGCTGAATATTGTTTCATTTATATAAAAAATTTGAGCTCGCTATTTCAAGTTTTGCAAAAGTTACAATAGAGCGATAACGTCAATTTTTTGAAAAATTCAAAATTCCATAAAATCTGAACCACTTTACCGATTCGAGCCAAATTCAATACCAAACAGCATTGAGTGCACCTACTCTTATAACCAACTGTTTAGTAAAATAGACTAAGTTTTTCGAAAGTTAGAGCGACCACGTCCTTTTTTCAAAAAATTCAAAACGGCATAAAATCGAAATTTTTGCACAGATTTTGTCGAAAATTGGTACAGTTGAAGAGGGTCTGCTTCTACACTAGTGTGCCAAATTTGAGCGCGATATACAAAACCGTTCTTGAGTTATCGGCGTTCGAATTTTCGGAGTTGTATACATCCACACATATACATACATACGGACATTTTTTCTACATCACTTTTCTGGACGTTTTCGACAATTCTAAGTGTCCTGACATAAAAATCTCGAAAATTTTTTTTTTCATGAAAACAAAGCTTCCTCTATGAGGTAGCAAAATAGAAAAATAAATTAATCTACTATGGACGACTTGTCAAACATTTCTGTATATGAAATTGTATTTTTCAGATTTTTTGATTATGTCATGCTGGTGCTAGAATATGGCTAGTATGGTGCTGGAATAGTCTTAGTTAAGAAAAATTAGAAAGATTCCTAAAAATCTGAAAAAATTATGAAAAATCCGAGTTTATATAAATAAACTTTAGCCAGTCGCCTGCAGTAGATTAATTTTTTTTCAATTTTTTTAATTCAAATTTTCGATTGCTTAAATATGGGACATTTTTTAACGCATCGGCGTCAAGTTTAGCGATATTTAATAATCTAGTCACATAATTTTGTTATAAACTTTACATTTTATGAGGCACTCCTTTTGTACTGTTTCAATTAATTGTTTTATTAATTATAAGATAAATTAATAAAGATATAAATACATTTTAGGCAGCGAACGCGTCTCCGATTTCTGAAGTGGAAGAAGAATTCAAATCAACGGAGCAAAAGTTGGTCCAAGCAATTCAAACATTTTATACTGGACAGTTTTCACTCTTAACTGAAATAATGACCGGTGTCCAGCAAACCGTAGGACAGGTAACGTTTTATGATGCTTTATGTATTTATTAATTAGCAATTTAATTATTTATCTTAGTGAAATTATCAGGTTAACGTTGAGATCCAAAATCTCGTAAGTGCAGCCGGAGATGTTGACACTTCTGAATGTGTCAAATTGTCCAACGGTGTGACAGTAGCCGGAAGCGATGCTATCGCAGCTACAACCGCATGCATCGCCGATAAATTGGGACCTGGAAATAAACTCATCGATGAAATCCAGAAGATTGCAGCGGAAGTGAGAGCCGATATTCCTAAAATCAAAAAAGAGGCTGAAAACTGCGCCGACAATGTTAGTTTATGCGCCGAAGTGGTGAGTTTAATGTGTTTACGATTTTGCTTCCCCATAGAAGAAATCTTCCCTGGCAAACAGTGTCACCGACTTTTTAACCGGTGTTTTAACCAATCTCAATTAGCCCCTGTTTCACCCAGTTTAATTGACCTCTTAACCGAAATTGTTATTAAAAACAAAAATCTAAATAAAAAAAATCAATTTTGTTTGGTGAATTGGACCGATTTTAAGGTAGTTCTGTCGCTTCACGCTCACTTCGCATAAGTTTTCGAAAAATGAGAGCGAATTGCAAACACTTCTCGATGATATAAAAATCTGTAAAAAATCATGCATATTAAAGATGCTGAAGACATTAATTCGGCATAATAATAATTCCAAAATGTTATTAACAAATTGATGAAAAATAAAATTGTTTAACAAATTTTCCGACAAGTTAATTTTTTTGATTCGGTGAAAATGATTTGTTCATTTTTCTGAGTACGTATGAATTTTTTCAAATTTTTTTCTTTGCTTTGAATTTTTCGATTTTTTACATGAAAAAACTCACAAAATTCAAAGCAAAGAAAAAAATTTGAAAAAATTCATACGTATTCAGAAAAATGAATGAATCATTTTCATCGAAACAAAAAAATTAGGTTGTCGGAAGATTTGTTGAACATTTTTATTTTTCATCAATTTGTTAATAAAATTTTGGAATTATTATCATGTCGAAATAATGTCTTAAGTATTTTAAATATGCATGATTTTTTTCAGATTTTTATATCATCAAGAAGTGATTGCAATTCGCTCTCAATTTTAGGAAACTTATGCGAAGTGAGCGTGAAGCGACAGAACTACCTTAACTGACAATTTAACTGAATGAAACGTTTTTAATCGGTTAAAGCCGGTGAAACAGTGGGCTAATCGAGACTTATCTTTTCGCGGTTAAAAAGTCGGTTAACTTCAGTTATTTTCGGTTAACACTACGGTGAACACAGCTTGCCAGGGTTGGTCAAAATAAATGATAGAAAACGATTTAAAAAGTCCTATCGTTCCGAATATGGACTTGGATTCGCGAATTTACAAAGTACTACCATAATTTACGATCGAAATCTTATATTTTTCGACCATATCGTATAATATTATTATAAATAATATAATTTTGCTTCCTCATAGAGGAAGCTTTGTTTTCATGAAATTTTTTTTTCTCGAGATTTTCATGTCAGTATGCTTAGAATCACCTAAAACGTCGAGAAAAGTGGTTTAGAAAAAATGTCCGTATGTATGTGTGTGTGTGTGTGTGTGTGTGTGTGTGTGTGTGTGTGTGTGTGTGTGTGTGCTGGGCTTCGAAAATTCAATCTCCTCTCACTCGGTAACCGTTCGAGCGATCCGGCTCAAATTTGGCACGCAAGTAGAGTAGCTGCCCCTCTTTGAATGTTGTGATTTTTGCCAAAATATGTGAAGTCATTAAGATTTTATGTTGATTTTAATTTGTTGAAAAAAGGGCGTGGTCGCTCTAACTTTCGTAAAAGTTCGCCGATTTGGCTAAATAGTTCTTCATAACTGAAGATACGTTCAATGTTGTATGGTATTGAATTTCGACGAAATCGGTAAAGCGGTTCGGATTTTATAGAATTTTGAATTTTTCGAAAAAAATAGATTTTGATCTAAATTACGTCGAATTTCAACAAATGAACAGAAATTTTGTACAGACGAAAAATAACATTCAGAAATGCCATGTACCAAATTTGGTGATGATCGGTAAAGTCGTTCGGATTTTACACCATTTTTCATTTAAAAAAAAATGTAGATTTTCGCTATAACTTCCGGAAAAGTTGAGAAAGTACGACAAAAATTTGTATCTAATCAAAATTAGATGTAACGGTGTTTGCAGAGGTGATTTATAGCTGTATAAAACACCTCTGCAAAAGAGACACAAGGTATAAAAAAAGTCTGCAAAGTAGAACCTTGCAAATTGCTTCCTCAGCATTTTTCTGAATAGTCTTTCAAGCTGAAACAAGCCTGCAAAGTAGAACCTTGCAAATTGCTTCCTCATTATTTTACACCTTTAACGAAGCTTCCTCTATGAGGAAGCCAAAATCGATCAACGTACATCCTCATAGAGGCAGCTTCATTAAAGGTGTAAAATAATGAGGAAGCAATTTGCAAGGTTCTACTTTGTTTGTATTAAATTTAATAATAAAGTTATACGATTGTAGGAGTAATATTAATAATATTACAATTTTTATTTTAAGAAAAGTTTCATCCACAAATGTTTGGATTCAAATATTTATCATATTCAAGATTTATTATGATAGAATTCCTATAGCTGTGAAATAATGAGAAGAGAAACGAGTATGAAATTATTACATAAATTATAGAAAACTGTTTCATTTATATCAGGGTTTTACGATAGATTATAATTCTTTCAGTCTAAGCACATACGATTTATTCCGATATACTTTCTGTAATTGTGAGACGATAGAAAATTATAGAATCACTCTATTGACGCTTCTTTGATTGCGAAGGATTAATGTTGAATCAGATATTTACGATATAACACGATACACCACAAACGGATAAAAATTTACAAGTGGCGTAACGTAAATTCAATATAAAATATTATAAATCCGTTGGTGCACTATATATACCGATAACGTATTTTATTAAGCTCATAGAAAACGAAAAATATAGGATACTAATAACAACAATTCAATTTATATAAATTGATCAAAGTACAAATAGATAGAGATTATAACATACGATTAAATCCCATTCAAATTCTGTCGATCTGCATCAGTCTCTATAATTTATTTTTACCAGGGATGAAGAAGTTCACTATGAGACTCCGAATTTTCGGAAAAATAAGTTCAAATTCTCTAGTTTTTGGTAACTTTATCCAATTTTATGATTCATTACTTTTAATTCCAGACTATAAGTTTGGTTTCATTTAAATTTGAGTATATTCGTATGAGAAGAAAATATTTTGGTCATAAAATGAAGTGGATAAAATGATGTTTTCTTCCAACAGGATGCTAAGGCTATCAGGATATCTACTGTCGTTATTCCAGACTTGAACAAAAAGGCCGAGGAGGTCAATTTCTTATGGAAAACACTTAGTCCGTCACTTGCCGACTGCAAGACCACCAATGCAGTTACCAACTTCTACAAGGAATCGTCGAACGTTGTCGAAAAGGTCGAGAAATGCATCCAACAACTGTAATGCATTCTCTAACTAGAAAATTCACACCAATACCAAATCATTAAAATATTTATGAGCTCAATATACATTACGTATGTTCATCGACGAAGATTTAATATGCACGAACGATTCGAAAATCCTCCATATGTCATTTTTTGAAAATAAAATAAAAATAAATGCGGATAATTAATAATTTTGTTTTTGTATATACCAAAGCAAAGCTTTATTTATCTTAAAATATCCCTATGAATTCGATAACTTGAAAAAAAAAGAGTTTTAACAAAATTTTAGTCGTGAAGAGATAATAAAGAAATATTAAAATACTTATATGTATAATATGTATAATATAATGATGTATCTAACAGTCCTTAAGGTTATTTCGTTTACGTATGAGGGATTCCACGGGACTTTCGCCACCCCCAAAAAAAAAAAATCTCAAATTTTATCTAAAAATCAGGTTCAGCGGTGTCTATTGATGGACCAAATTTCAAAATTCTAAAAAAATAGTTGACCGGAATATGCAAATTTTTTCGTTTTTTATCGTTTTTTATTTAATCTGTAATATCTCAGAAACTATTGATCGTATCGAAATCATTAAAAGACGAAAATGTGCATTTTTTTATGGCCAACAAGAAAAATATATATTCAAAATTAATTGCTTAATTTCAGGTCACATTTTATGGAAAAAACAACAAAATTATTTTTTTTTTTATGGTTGGACTTCAGATTTTTTCATCGGACAAATTGTCTCGGAATCTTTGAGTGATCGCCGAATTTTGAGTATTTTTTTTTTCATGGGATGGCCCAATGCTGTTTTAATGAATTTTGGCCTTGATGCGGCAGTACTTAATATCATCGCACAACTCCCAGCTTTTGCGAAAACATTTTTTTTTTTGTGATAATCAATACAGCATTTCAGGAGCAACCGATTATAAAGAAATTATGTTTTTTTGAACAGCCCTACACATACACATACACATACATACTTGCACATACACATTAGGGTGTGTCGAATTTTTTTTTTTTCTCATATTGCATGGTCTCAAACCATTGTTTGTGCCTTTAAACAACTCGTCTGAAAATTTGAGCGCGATAAAAAATTTTTTAGAGGTGGCTCAAATTTCTCTTTGGTATGGCATTGAAAAGACTAATTTCGCATAATAATAATTTCAAAATATTATTAACAAATTCTTAAAAAGAAAATTGTTCATCGAAATATGCGGTAACTCAGCTTTTTTTTTATGAAAATAATTCGTTCATTTTTCGGAATACGTATGAATTTTTTCAAATTTTTGTCTTTATTTTTATTTTTGCACATTTTTCCATGTAAATAACAAGAAAAATCAAAATAAAGATAAAAATCTGAAAAAATTCATATGTATTCCGAAAAATGAACGAATCTTTTTCATACAAAAAAAAGTTGAGTCACCGCATATTTTGATGAACAATTTTCCTTTTAACAATTTGTTAATAACATTTTGAAATTATTATTATGCGAAATTAGTCTTTTGAGTGCCTTATAATAAGTATGAATTTTTTCAAATTTTTTTAACATCGGGAAGTGTTTGCAATTCTTGCCCGAATTTCTCGAATTTAGGCGAAATGAATATCTCGCGCCTTAAAAAAATCATGACTTGAAAACTATTGATCTAAACGAAAAATTTGTAAGCACTTTTTCACTTCCGAATGATATGAAGATGACGAAAAAAAATATACAAACTCCAATATATCGTATCCGTAATTTGGGGACATGAATTTATTAAGAGCCGTATTCATTTACGTGTTAATTAAATGAGAAATCAATACATCGTTTGAGCCACCTCTAAAAATTTTTTTATCGCGCTCAAATTTTCAGACGAGTTGTTTAAAGGCACAAACAATGGTTTGAGACCATACAATATGAAAAAAAAAAAAAAAAAAAAAATCGACACACCCTAATACACATACATACGGACATTTTTTCTAATCGACTTTTCTCAATATTTTGGAGCATTCTGAATTTTGTTGAATGTATTCATGAAAATAAAGCTTCCTCTGAGGAAGTCAAAAAATAAATAATAAAAAAGAAATTTTAAATAAAAAGTTAAATATGAAACACAAGGAATATGTGTTCAGAATTATTGCTCTGTAAATGCATTTGGTATCTACCGGCCGTAAGCAACAACCTAACGGCAAGTTCACGACTAACGTACCGGAACAGTCTTCGTATGAAGAGAAAATAAATTTAAAAAAACAGGGATCTTGGCAACTTGCCAAAAAAAAAAATGGCAAAGACCTGTTTGCATGCCTGTGAAGCTGGGACGGCCAGGACTACTACTTATTGCCAAGACGTCACCGACCTCTAACAGTATTTGTCTGTGCGCTCTTCCGAACGCTTCGAGATTTTTGCTCCTTGAACTCCTGCAACAGTTGTGAGTTTGACTCATTAATTCTACTCTAAACGACTTCCGCATTTGTAGTATAATTGTTTGTTTATAGTATCTATATTATCAATTTTGATTTGACACAAACAAAAAAAATTGTTATGCATGAATTTGTAATAAATAAAACGATGTCAATGGTTTCGATAAAATATCATTACTCATGAACTTATTAGGGTAGAAGATGTATTTTATTCATTTATTTTTCGTTTTTTAAATATTTTTTGTATAGTCAGATTCTTCGTTATTTAAAGGGATTTATCTACCTTAAATTATTAAACGTTATAAAATATTAATAAGACGCCTGTGACAGGAATTTTGTTTATTTCCTGATTTAAAATAGCTTTCAGTAATCTTGAGCAAATATTTTTAATTTTTCCAAATAATTATAAATTAAAAATGGACCAAACTTAAAGAAAACTTTTGGCAGTAGTGTGTATGAATACTAAAAACAATATTTACAAACTTATTGTAATTTATCGTTTCGCAACAAAAATGGGTGACACTATGAAAAAAAACAAACGAAATTATCGAATCCATTGTAACAAATTATCTATGCAAAACACTCTTAAAATTCGATGAAAATGCAAGTAAAAAAAATCGTTTCGCTTGATAATGAAAAAAAGGCTGCAAAGTAGAACCTTGCAAATTGCGTCCTCATTATTGTTGGATTTTTACAAATCTACCTCTATGATGAAGCATGTTAATCTATTTTGGCTTCCTCATAGAGGAAGCTTTGTAAAAATCCAACAATAATGAGGAAGCGATTTGCAAAGTGCTACTTTGCAGCCTTGTTTAAAAAAATTTTTAAATGGCATTAGTTTTGAACCCCTCGACAGATTCTCGCCAGATTCGAACTGATGCTTAGTTTACCCACACTCTACTTGTGGACCAAATTTGAGCCCGATATCTTAAAAATTGCAAAAGTTAGAGCACGAACAAAAAATGTCAGAAAATTTAAAAATGCCATAAATTGTGAACCCTTTAACGGATTGACACCAAATTTAATCCCAAACACTATTTGATAACAGTCCACTTCTGGTCCAAGTTTGAGCCGGATATCATAAAAATTGCGGGAGTTAAAGCCCGAGCTTACATTCTCCAAAAAATTCAAAATGCCATAAATTTTGAACACCTTGATGGATTAACTCCAAATTCAATCCCATACCTTGTTTAACGACAGTTTACTCGTGGTTCAAATTTGAGCCCGATATCTTAAAAATTGCGACGGCTATCGTGCTAACAAAAAATTGTGCACATACGCACACACACACACACACACATACAGACATTTTTTCTAAACCACTTTTCTCGACGTTTTAGATCATTCTGAGTGTCCTGATATGAAAATCTCGGAAAAAAAATTTTTCACGAAAACAAAGCTTCCTCTATGAGGAAGCAAAAAGAACTTACCAATTGATACGGTGGTTTTATTCGAGTCACGTACCTCTGTACGTGACTCTGTATAAAAAGTCAGGCTCTGTACTACGTTTACAAAAGAAACAAATAGTACATGTTCTGCCAGAAAGCTAAACTCCGTTTTTCAAGTACTCACAAAAACTTTGAAAAGTGATTTTTCATATATTGTAAAAATAGAGATCTGCAACTTTAAAATTTTTTTGCAAATTTACATTATCGCAAATTTTATTTATCAGCTGATATATTGAGTTTAATACATGAGTGTAATAAAAATACAAATTTTCATATTTAATTCCCTAATTTTCATAAGATTGAGTAGAAAGTATTGCTATTTTATATATCACTTGCATATCAAATTTAATATACCAGTTCCTATAAAAAACTTCCTTTAGGCAGTAGTCTGCTTTAGAAGCCGAAAAAAAAGCGTTTTTTCAGCAATTCTTTTGAAAGGAAAGGAAATGATTGCGGTAAATGAAATTTTGAGACGATAGAGTATTATATTCAAGCTTTAAAAAACAATTTTTATTATTAAAAATTATTGAAATTTTCCAAAGTTGTAACGATTTTTCTGGGGCGCCTGGAGTCTGGACTTGTAAATCGGTGCCGGTGATGGAGGTCGTGCGATGCATCTGAAACAGTCGAACCGAATTTTTTTTTAATTTTTATAAGTTCCTTTTCTATATGAACTAAAAAAATACCGAAGAAATGATGAAATTCCAAATTTTTTCGAAGTTTGAAAAAAAAATTCACTTTTTTGAAAAAAAAAATTCACTTTAAATTGCAAAACAAGTAATTTAAATCGTACTTTTGTCCAACTTTTTTAGTTCAAATAGAAAAGGAACTTATAAAAATTTAAAAAAAATTTGGTTCGACTGTTTCAGATGCATCGCACGACCTCCATCACCGGCACCGATTTACAAGTCCAGACTCCAGGCGCCCCAGAAAAAATCGTTACAACTTTGGAAAATTTCAATAATTTTTAATAATAAAAATTGTTTTTTAAAGCTTGAATATAATACTCTATCGTCTCAAAATTTCGTTTACCGCAATCATTTCCTTCCCTTTCAAAAAAAATGCTGAAAAAAACGCTTTTTTTTCGGCTTCTAAAGCAGACTACTGCCTTACCTATAATGAAAATTTACAAAAATAATTTTAACAGTGTGGATCTTTAAAAATTATGAATTCTTTTATGATTATTTAAACATTTTAACTTTCAGATCAACTAGTAAGCAAGAATGATGTCGTTTTGGATTCTCCTGTTAATTCCCATGGTACTGACGTCTGAAATAGAGCTGAAAATCACCAACTATACGATCACGATCAAAGAAAATACACTTCAGAGTGTTTATGCCACAGGGGAATCATCAAATGAATTAAATCTGGCGAATCTGGGTCTTCAAGCAGTTGAAAAAAGTGCCTTCGACAATTTGTCCAATCTAAAGATTCTTATCCTTGCCAACAACTCGCTCAGTCGTCTTCCCGAATTCGTTTTTCTGAATCTTACAAACTTGGAGCATCTCTGCTTGGCCGACAACAAATTAACCGAATTCGAGAATGTCTTTGTTGGTCTTATCAACCTCAAGTCTCTGAACATTTCGAACAATCCCATAAAGTTCCTTGGAAAGAATTATTTGTATGGCTTGTCCAAATCCAGCGAAGTTTTAACGAAAGGAACTTCCTTGTTAGGCATCAGTTCAGCTCTTTTTGAAAATCCTTTCCTCCGAGACCAGTTGATAAAAACAAGCGAAAACAAAACAAAATCAACCCCAAAAGAGGACAAAGACGAAATAAAAACCACAGTTGAGAAACTACAGATCAAAATTTGCAAAAATGAAGACAATATCAGTCTAGTGAACATTTTGAACGAGGATGAATTATTGTCCAGCGATTGCCAAGTAGCCAATATCGAACGACAAGGAAATAAATTATCTCTGGAAAACTTGGGTATCTCCAAATTCAGCAAAAACTGGTACAGACTTCAAAACCCATTCATTACCACCATAAATCTTGCCGGAAACAAAATAACTGAGATAAGTGCAGATTTACTCAACGATCTGCCAGAAAATATCAAGATCGTGAATCTTTCGGAAAACAAGATTATGCGATTGGAAAAAGGAGTAATCAAAAACAGTTACATATCGATGTTGGATCTGAGCAAGAATTTCATTCGAGAGATAGAAGAAAGTTCTTTAGAGAAGATGAAGCTTGATGAACTATATCTTAAGGACAATATACTGAATGATTTGAAATTTGTGACATCTTTGCCCCCAAATATCAAGATTCTCGACCTGGAAGGCAACAAGATCAAGGATCTATCAGACAGATCATTCTCTGGGCTTAATCAACTACGAAAACTCAATTTGTACAACAATAAGATCAAAGAAGTGACGAAACAATCACTAATTGGTCTTGTTTATCTGGACGATCTTGATTTGTCGAGTAACTGCATACAAAAAATAGAAACAGGCAGTTTTCAAGATCTGAAATCCCTGCGAATTCTCAACTTGCATAATAATAGCATAGCTGATCTCGAAAGGAGAACTTTTAATGGACTCAAAAATCTCGAAGCTCTCAATATGGGTATGAATAAGTTTACTAAGATCACAAAAGCCATTCGATTGAGTTTGCCAACAAATCTGCAAAGGCTTAGGCTTGATTACAATGAGATAGAGAGTCTGGAAACTGGTAGCTTTGTAAATGTGCCTAAGGAAACACTTTCCTTGAACGGAAACAAAATATCAAAGATCGAAAAGGGCAGTTTTTATCTGCCTAATCTGATGACATTGCGACTGGATAATAATTTTTTAAGTGATCTAGATGGAGACGAGTTCGTGGGTCTGAGAAATCTCAAGTATCTTGTACTGGAGGCAAACGGTATCACAAAAATTAGCAAAGGTTTTGCGAAAAATTTGGGTAATCTGGAAAGCCTTAATCTGTCGAAAAATCCGATTAATAAACTGGAAAATGGCGCTCTGTTTGGACTCTCGAAATTACCGGACAGTTCTGTTTATCTGGTGGACGTGCCTGTTGAAGTTGTACAGGGTGGACTGTTCGATAATGTGTAAAGACTGAATTGTATAACTGAAATAAATTTTTTTTCTTCAATTTTTAATGTGGCAATATTTACACCATATTACAATTTACTTTATGCTGAAAAATGTTTCAATTATCGTAAGATAAGAATTGTTTGTATTGTTGCATTTATTGTAAGAATTCGTAAATAAGGACCAAAATAGTCTATATTTTTTATGAATAGAGACTGAAGAAATAAAATGTAGTTGTAATCATAAGATAATAAATTTACATTGTTCTTATCAATTTTTATTTTTTGTTATCTTTGAAATGATTCGATAATCGTTTACTGAAAGTGAACTAATTTTTTTCCACAAGCTTGAAAAAATAACTTCATCAAAAACGTTCAAAAGAAAATTCATTGTATCACCAAATTATTGAACAATTGCATGTAATTTTGCTGGAATTAAGGGGATGCTGGAGTAGATTTTTTTGCCGACTTTGGTTGGTAAGTTTTTCGATTAGGACACAGATGGCGCCAACGTAGTCTGTTTACTTTTGGAAAAAGATACTGAATCTCCCGAAAAACAATATGGCCGCACACGATATGTCAGCTGACCTTTGCCGTAAAATTTAATTGTTTCTGGAAATTAGATGTGTAAAATCAGACCGGACGTCAATTCTGTGATGATTTCTGCATATTCGAAAATCATCAGAATGTCAAACCCTAGCAAGTCGTGCCACCGATAAACAACCGCAAAAACGACTGACGTCGTTTTGTGCAAAAATGTTACGGCAAATCACTGCAAAACGACCGATATTATTTCATACTCGATCGGTCGTTTTCCGGCTAGTTAACGAAAAAACGACTGCAAAACGACCGACCTTATTGCACGTTCGATCAGTCGTTTTACGTTTAACGACTGTAAAACGACCGATCTTTTTTCAATTTTCAAAAAAAAAAAAAAAAAATTGTGTCGTTGGTAGGTCTCGAACTTGCAACCTTCGGTTTACCAGTCGAGTACTCTGCCTACTCGGCTACTCAGTTCGTTGAAGTATGATCAACACACGTTCCTCATAAGCTACCATACGTTTTGGCGAATAACTTATATGGAACATGAGTTTAACATGTATTAACGAACTGAGTGGCCGAGCAGGCAGAGCACTCGGCTAGTAATCCGAAGGTTGCGGGTTCGAGACCTATAGATGTGACTATTTTTTTTTTTTCTCCAAATGCGATATTTCAGGAGCACGCACATATTTTATTGGTCCGCGCATTTATTAATTTAATAATATTTAATTAATATTAAAAAATGAAAAAAGATCGGTCGTTTTGCAGTCGTTTTTCGGTCATTAAACGTAAAACGACTGATCAAGCATGAAATAAGGTCGGTCGTTTTGCAGTCGTTTTTTCGTCAACTAGCCGGAAAACGACCGATCGAGTATGAAATAATATCGGTCGTTTTGCAGTGATTTGCCGTAACATTTTTGCACAAAACGACGTCAGTCGTTTTTTGGTGAACTAGGGGTTAATTGCGGTAAAATTGCGGTGACACGACTTGCTAGGGAATACACAAGCCAAATCCATGTATAGTGTATACTACGGTCGCGTTGCAAAGGCTCGGAGCTTTTGCCAAAAGAAAACAGACTACATCGGCGCTACTTGTGTTCTAATCGGGAAACTTCATTTGCGCTCTTCTTGACCCACTCTGATCGCGAAAAGACTACGTGAACGTAGTCTGGGTTTTGCGTGGATTCCTTTGGTGTAATTGACTTTTCGACGCTCGTAGAATATTCAGAGAACATTAAAGAATGGACGTACATTTCGATTTAACGTATGTGAGTTCCAGAATCTTTTATATCTTACCAAACAGGCGATGCTGTCAAATCCTGGCGGCCATTTTGATTTCGGGAGGTTTAGTAATATACGATTTTTTTCAATTATTGTACGTTTTCACCAAATATTCGAATATACGTCCACTCGTTTATGTTGATATTACAATCGTGTACAATTTCAAGCATGTGTGTAGCTTATTAACGAAGAATAATCAAAACTACGAAAAAGCCTGTTTTTACCGAACAAAGTCAGTAATAAAATCGACTCCAGCATCCCCTTAAAAAAAAGGTGATTCATATTTTTGTCTTTGTATTGTTATCGTTATCGGTACAATTTCCAATACTTGGAAAATGTTAGTCACTTCCGAAATACTACTTTTTTTCATCCATTATGTAAACGACGCAATGAAGAGTCCAAATTTTTGCACCGAAGCGAAGCCGAGGCAAGGCGGATGAAGCTAGTCGGATGGGTGGGCGAAGGGCGTTTGGCGGGGGGTTGCCCCCCCCCCCCCTCCCACAGAAAGACATACAAATTTATGAGGAATAAATAACGAGACATACAAATTTGTCACTGTCAGGGATTATATGGCTCATTTTGCCTTCTTAAAAACGTCTATATTTGAAAATCCCTCTGTACTAAACGTCAACATCAACAACAGACAATGACCATCTTAAAGTAGTCAGCCGCGAGCGGCGCTAGTAGTATACCGGACGCTCCAGGCCCCAGGCTCTGCCCCCCTCGCCTCCAGGGCGAGGGGGGCAGAGCGCGGTAGTACACCAGCGCCGAATTTTGCGAACTACATCTGGCGACGCTAAGACAATCAGAGCTGCCTGTTTTAGCGCGTAAGAGTGCCAGGAGGCTGGACCTGCAGCTGTTTTTTTCGTTGACCAATAGGCGTACAAAACGCCGTACTTTTACTTCCTAGGACCTAAAAGTACGTCCTAGGGCGTCCCTTTACGTACTGGGCTGTGAAATAGAGCTTAACGTCTTGTTGAGCGGCCGTTAAGACGTCTTTTACATACAGGGATGAAAAAAAGTTTTTTTTTTGGGTTAGAATACTTTAAATAACCATTAAAAATCGAGAAATAAACAGACACAAAATGTTCTTATCTAAATATTAAATATATTTCGATGTAGAATACAAAGAGAGAGAGCAATTAAAAACTTATAAGGTATCGAATAATGCAAACATAAGTTTATAATTTGGTTCACGTTTCAGCCTAACACTATAATCGTCATAAAATCTAATATAAGTAAGAATTGTCGTCTTCGTCAGTGGCCACAAGTGGCCGTCTAATACTCGAGGAAGATTTACACTATAAAAAATTCTAGATGCGTATAAAGGGGCGGGCTATCGATAACTTTGGGTAAGTGGGTGATGCTTTCGCCATGAGACACGCCTCTATACGTACTTGTGGAAAAATTAGTCACATAAATACAATAACTTGTCGGAAGAGTTGAACGCGTCGTGTGGGAAATGGAATTTAAGGATACGCTTTACTTTTTCTTGTTTTTTCCTAAAGTAAGCGTGTGGTGCTGCGCCTGCTGAGCAATCTGCGTCTTTCTTCTATTGAATTCCAATATATCATCTTCCAATTTTTTTCGATTTTCTTCTACCTTCTTTTTCTCCTCGGTGTGATCTTTCTTCAGTTTATCAAACTTGTTGTGCAACTGCAAGAAATATTTGTTTATTCATAATACATTCTTATTCTGTTCTGAGTTAAAAACCCCTAAGAATGAATAAAGGCTATAAAAAAAGTAACTCAATGCAAACAAGAAAAAAAGTTAATGAAACTTAGACATACAACAATTGCAGCTCACATCAAATGAAGGCTGATGCAAAAAATATATAAAAGTAAGCAACAAGATCTGTAATTTCGTAAATAGTTAACATTGTGTACCTTTTTACAAGCAAAGGAAAACCCGAAAGAACTTAAGTCTTGCATTAATTGCAAATAAAAGGCTAGATTAAATTATTAGAGCACATTTGATATTAACTTGTTGACATTTTAACTCGAAAATTCTTTTTTTTTTGCTTACATGTAGAGGAATTTCTATGTATTTACCTCTTTTTCTGCTTCCTTGAGTCCTGCCTCCGTTTCCTTGACTCTTGCGACAAACATCTGACGCATTTCGTCCTCTTTTTGTTGCAATTCTTGTAAGTGAGTTGATCGTTTAGCTTCACATGTCTGCTGGAAGCTGACGGGTTTATTTTCGCTATCGACGTCGCTAAAGCCCATCTGAAGTAGAAGATAACGAAAAACGTCCACAATTAGTATATGCAATGATAAAAATAAAAAAGTAGAACTTTGCACATTGCTTCCTGATTAATTTTCATCTTTCGCAACGCCGCCTCTATGAGTAAGTTTCTTTATTTTATTTTTGGCTTCCTCATAGAGAAAGCTTTGCGAAAGATGAAAATTATTGACGAAGCAATGTGCAAAGTTCTACTTTTCATCTTTATTTTAAATACACATTAAATAAATACGAAAACAAAAGTTTTCATAAATTCAAAATTCTATAAAATCTAGACCGCTTTATGTATTTCGCTTAAATTCAATACCGATCGTCATTTTTCATTGCTTTATTCGTCAAAAACTGTTTAAGCTCATTATCTAAAAAATTGTGGCAGCTAGAGAACATACAGAGATTTTTTGAAAAATTCAATGTCTTATAAAATCTGAACCACTTTACCAATCTTCACCAAATTCGATATCTACTACAATTGGATGTTAATTTTACCTTGTAAAAGATTTGAGAAGGTTTGGTCGAACTTAACTTGAATAAGAATGAAAACAAAATTTTTTCGAAAATTCAAAATTTTATAAAATCTAAACCGCTTTATGGATTCCGCTCCAATTCAATACCGACCTTCATTTTTCATTTCTCTATTTGTCCAGAACTATTTAGCTCATTAGCTGAAAAATTGCAGAAGCTAGAGAACATACAGACATTTTTCGAAAAATTGAAAGGCTTATAAAATCTGAATTTCTTTTTCAATTTTTTCGAAAATGTATACTTAGGAAGAGGCGTTGCTTCTCTACCAGCATGCCAAATTTCAGCTTGATTGTTAAAGCCGTTTTCGAGATATAGCGATTTGAATTTTGCAAGCGTGCCACATACCAGAGTTGTAAATGCCTAATACTTATAGAAATAATGATGATGATACGATCAGCTCTGTAATTATGATTTTATAATAATAACATGTAGCGATTGTAATACGATGATTAAACTTTGGAATGGCTGCAAAAATGATTATTTTTCAATAAAAATTCACGGTAATCCTTTTGAAAAAATGGAAAAAAATAAGTGATGCATTACTTATTTCTTCCATTTTTCCACTATTTCTTGCAATATTAAAGCGAAAATTAGTATTTTTTTCAGCTATTCAAATGTTCACACTCTATTTTATAATCACTACATATTATTATTATGAAATCATAATTACAAAACAAATTGTACTGTAAACTATATCTCATGAATTAATGGGGATTTACAACTCTGATACATAAATACACACATACATACATCCGGACATTTTTCTAAACCACTTTTCTCGACGTTTTTGACCATTCTGAGAGTCCTGACATGAAAATCACGAACATTTTTTTTTACAAAAACAAAGCTTCCTCTATGAGAAAGCAAAATATCAAACCTCTACGTGAATCTCAAAGGTTCATATTTATTTTTATTGTGGATTTCCCGAGTTTGGGAATTACAAAAAATATATGAAAATAAGCAACAAAATCTGTAATTTCGTAAATAGTTGACATTGTTTTTTTTTTTTTACGAAAACAAAGTTTCCTCTATGCGGAAGCAAAATATCAAACCTCTACGTGAATCTCAAAGGTTCATATTTATTTTTATTGTGGACTTCCCGAGTTTGGGAATTACAAAAAATATATGAAAATAAGCAACAAAATCTGTAATTTCGTAAATAGTTGACATTGTTTTTTTTTTTTTTTTACGAAAACAAAGTTTCCTCTATGAGGAAGCAAAATATCAAACCTCTACGTGAATCGCAAAGGTTCATATTTATTTTTATTGTAGATTTCCCGAGTTTGGGAATATTATAACAATTTAGAAGACCGTTTTATAGTGAAATAATAAATCGATGCTTTAATGATATTTTTGGAAAAAAGAAACAAATATTGACGACTGGATAACTGGACAACAATATTTCATAAACAATAATTCTTAAACTATGTCTAAATCTACTAACCTGCTCCAGTCTCTTTTTGCGGTAGAGTTCGTAGTGACGACAGTGCGTTTTCTCGCGCATATCTTCCATGTTAGTTCTGATAAGCATTTCCCGCAATTTGACAAAATCGCAGTGCGATTCGTTCTCTACTTGAACAGTTCCCCAAGGATATTGACGCGAACGCATCATTTTGTTGCCGACACGCACGAAATCTGTACTTCCCACAACAGCGAAGGGCACATGGCTATTCATCGATGAGTTAACGTCAGCTACACTCTCGTCGTCGGTAGGAAATTGATAAATGTGTACACCGTTATTTTGCAGCTCCGATATAATCTTACTCTGGAAGAACAAACGAAAATGATAAGTTAAAAAAGGGCAAATCTTAATATTAACAAAATGGATATATCTTCGTATTAATTATACTCACTTTGAATTTCTGTAATTCCGTTTTTGATATAGTGTCAGCCTTAGCAATTATGGGGATTATATTGACTTTTGTATCCAATTTCTTCATACACACGAGATCGATCGATTTCAAACTAAAATACATTTAATTACGTGAATACATTTAATGGGAATTGAATGAAATTCATCATTTCATTGAAAAATAGAAACAGAATTAATATGGATATTAGGGTCCACTAAAAATTGATTTTTTTTTGTTGGCAACACCAATAAATCTTTATTTTGATGAAAGAAGGAACTGTGATTTTTTTTCAGAATAATAGAAATATATTTAGAGGTATTTCACAATATTCCAAGATTAATTCAAGGTACTTATTTAATATTGTAACAATATTTTTTAAATTACAAGGATTTTTTAAATAAATGAGAATCACACCTAGAGGAAAAAATGTGATTTTTAAAGGACAATCCTAAGCTGTACCACCAGTTTTTTTTGTAATTACAATTTTTTAAAACGATGTAGTTTACAAGCTTGCAATCGATATTTATATAAGAGGCATTCCATATGAAGCGGGCCACTCGGATTTTCAATGTTCATAGAGTTGGTTCATAATTCTTTTCTAGAGTATTTAGAGTTCCCCGAACACATACGAGTTATTTTTTTATCCTTTCGCTGCCGATTTAAAACTATCTATGACACAACAAAATTATTCTGGGATAAAATGTATGGATTCGCGTATACTTTTTGATAAAAATGTTTCCAAATTAACCTAGATACATTTTCAATTACTTTTGGCAATACAAAGTCATACCATTTTTTTCGTTGGGAAGGACCATTTCGATTTTGCTCTAAATTTGACAGAATTTCCGTTATTATGTCCACTAACTACACCAAAATTTGAGCGATGATCAATTCATACCTTCATAATGTGAACATGTGAATTGTTTATGATTCAGCAAATAACCGAGCCGTACATTGTGAAGATATCAATTTGCCATCGTGTTGATTTTTTCGTCGTTTTTTAATATAATAACGAAAATTTTGTGAAAGTTTGAGTAAAATAAAAATGGTCCTTCTCAACGAAAAAAAAAAAAAATATGATATGGCATTATTTTGCCAAAAAATGCCTGAAACTTTATCTACGTTAATTTCCAAATATTTTTATCAAAAAGTATACGCGAAACCCGACATTTTATCCCGGAACAATTTTGTTGTGTCATACATAGTTTTAAATCGGCAGCGAAAGGAAAAAAAATAAAAATAAAAAAGTGTCTTTTATTTTGGAAAAACTATGGGGATCAAAAATCTTAAATAACTAGTATGTATTCAGGGAACTCTAAATACACTGGAAAAAATTATGAAGCCACTCTACGAACATTGAAAATCAGGGTGGCCCGCTTCATATGGCTCATAAATAAAATTGAAGTTACAAAACACAGATTGCAGGATTGAGTAAAATACACAACTTTATGTTAAATGACTGCGGAACACCTCTAAATATTCTAATTTTTACTTCATACTGTGCCATAATGGGAGTAAAATTATTGCATTATTCTCACACATTGTAGAGTGAAAAAGTTTTGTCGCACTTGTATCTATTACAATTCTGGAAAGAATTTTAATTTCCTTCTCTCATCAAAATAAAGACTTTCTGGGAGTGCAAAAAAAATCGATGTTTAGTGGAGCACCCTAATAGATATAAGGCATTCTATGTCAATTCAACTACAGTAGAGCGTCGATTATCCGAAACGTCAATCAGCCGAACAATGATTTGGTTTATCCGAATCGTCAATCATCCAAACAGCGATTCGGTTTATCCGAATTTTCGGTTTTCCGAACAAGTTTCTGCCGTGAAACCGAAAAAAAGTCCTCGATTTTTTCCCAAGAAAATAGCATATTATATAGAGTCCGGCGGTTTTATCAGAATATATAATATATACCAACAATGATATATTAAAAATATTAATTTTCGATAAATACATACATATTATATATATATGTATTATATTATACGCATATATTCTAATATTTTAAGCGTTTTAGTTCCTCCCTCCCCCTTCACAAAATATTGATGTTCGGTCATCCGAATTTTCGATTATCCGAACGATAGTCGGTCCCAATTAGTTCGGATAATTGACGCTCTACTGTATTTTCTTTCTGAACTTATATGATATTCCTTATGAACAATCAAATTTTACAATTATGAATTACATCCTGTGTACATATTTTTCTAAAGAACTTACTTTAGGTTTTTTAGGCTCTGTAGATTCTCTGATGAACAATCAAATTTTATAATTTTGAAGTACATCCTGTGTACATATTTTTCTAAAGAATTTACTTTGTAAAAAATATTTCTATTTTAGAACAGAAAAATCACATTAAAAATACAATAGAAATATTGTACATTATGAAGTTTTGAATACAACTTTAACTTTGCATTTTTATAATTTTGAAGTACATCCTATGTACATATTTTTCTAAAGAACTTACTTTAGGTTTTTTAGGCTCTGTAGATTCTCTGATGAACAATTAAATTTTATAATTTTAAAGTACATCCTGTGTACATATTTTTCTAAAGAATTTACTTTGTAAAAAATATTTCTATTTTAGAACAGAAAAACTACATAAAAAATACAATAGAAATATTGTAGATTATGAAGTTTTGAATACGACTTTAACTTTGCATTGAATTCACAGAGAATGCCATATACATTTTTACAGTTACAGTGTTATTTGACACAGAACTTACCCATGGCCTGTTGGACAAATGAAATAAAGGCAGACGTGCGTACGACTATCGTGATAAGTGGAGAGGGAACGTTTGATTTTGAGCTCTTCCTGCAGGTAAGCTTCAAATTGAGCATCGATGTAATCGACCACAGCTTTGAAACTATCTTCCTTGTTGATTTGATCGCCATAGCCAACAGTATCGACTATAGTGAGCTTGAGTCTCACATTGCTCTCTTGCAACTCGTAAGTGTGAGCTTTCAGCTTTACGGATGGCAAGTTGTGAGGACTTTGATTAGATTCGAAGCTGGTATTGAACAGTGAGTCCATGAGAGTTGACTTGCCAAGTCCGGTTTCACCTATTGAGTGATGATTAAACATTTAGTAAGATTCAATGTACTTTTTTTTTTGTAAACCTATTTTTATTAAAGAAAATTCATTACCTTTTTACAAATTAAAAAAGTAACAAAAACTTGCACTTTGCTTTCTCATTTTTTTCCATTTTTCACAAAATCACCTAATTATTGTTTGAATAATCAAAGTGTACAATACCAAAAATTGGTCTCATAATATTTATACGCATTCATAGAATTTTAACACTTTGAATCCTAGAAATCTTTAGTCGTTCTTTGTTAATTTTCTTTTTAACACTTTCAACAATTTGTATTAAATTTTTATCTAAGAATATTTGGTAAAGCCAGGATATTAATAATAACTTTTAATTAGCAGTGCAAGTCTATTGAGAAATATTTTAATTATTTGATTGTTGGTACTCGGAGACAAATCTGTACTATTGTCTTATTTATCTCCAAATTTAATAATAGCCAAGTACTTGGATATTTTAGATACATTACATTCTTTCTGTTTTTACACTCTACATACTTTTATAACAGGGTGGACCAAATATTTCTAAATAATTCTTTAAGTTAGTGAATTTTAGTAAATCTGTTTTTACTATATTAAAACTTATATTCTTTGAAATACGAGATTCAGGCTATAATTATTTTGTAGTATTTGTAACTGCTGTCTAACTAGATTTTGCCAAAAATGATTGTATTATCAGTTTAACTTTTTATTAAAAAATGTACTAATAAGGACGTAACTCCTTTTCCAACAAAATATCATAAAACACATGTTATAAAATTATAACTAAGGACGAACAAAAAGGAAGTCATCAGAAAAATACATATAGTATAAATAAAATCACTTTAACAGAGATAAAGACAAAAAAAAAACAGAATAGAGTAAAATTACAGAAGTAAGGATAAAACAAATGTGTATAACAAAATATGAATACAAATAATGTGAATACAAAATGCTTTGTCTTTCACTGTTTGCAGCAAATTGGACTTCACTTAGCACAAGAAAAAATCTCTACAGTCTTCAATGATAATATATATTATTATTTATTTCATTTTTTACAACACAAAATACATTCTCTGTTCAAATTAATAGCTTTTTTTAAATAAAACAAAAGTTTTGTTTATACATTGGATTGTATTTAGTAAATGAGAAGCTCATCCTATTAAATATTTTTGGATAAATCACTTTTGGCTCTTTTTATTGATTATTGCAAAAATGTATTATTAATATTATATTTTAATTATACTATTGAAATTTTTCATTTTTGAAGTTTTTAATATTCTTATGGCTAAAATGATAAATTTCAGATTTATCAGTCTAACTTCAAACTGATGTTTTTACAGCTTGACAATCTTAATCAAACATGCAAGGTTGATTCACTGATACAAAGAATGTTCATTTTCCAGAAAACAAAGTGCTATGAATATCCTCAGTGCTAAATTTTACAATAAATATCAATTTTGTTCACCCATTGGATGAGATTCATTCAATGGGCATCCTAATGACGATTATTGCATAACTCATAGTTCTTATAATAATTCTGTTTGTTCTTCAAATTTATCAATGTGTAAATTTAAAAAACCATTATTACAAAAACATTTTTTACGTTTTAAACATTCTAATGAAAAATGTCAATTTTATCATTTTCAATATTTTCGATATTTATATAAATAATAACTTGAAGCTTAAGCAGTTTAACTTATATTTGGAGTTTGTACAGCATGACAATTAAAAAAACCATTATTACAAAAACATTTTTTATGTTTTAAACATTCTAATGAAAAATGTCCATTTTACCATTTTCAATATTTTCAATATTTATATAAATAATAACTTGACGATTAAGCAGTTTAACTTATATTTGGAGTTTGTACAGCATGACAATTAAAAAAATCATTATTACAAAACCATTTTTTATGTTTTAAACATTCTAATGAAAAATGTCAATTTTACCATTTTCAATATTTTCAATATTTATGTAAATAATAACTTGAAGATTAATCAGTTTAACTTATATTTGGAGTTTGTACAGCATGACAATTAAAAAAAACATTATTACAAAAACATTTTTTATGTTTTAAACATTCTAATGAAAAATGTCAATTTTACCATTTTCAATATTTTCAATATTTATATAAATAATAACTTGAAGATTAAGCAGTGTAACTTATATTTGGAGTTTGTACAGCATGACAATTAAAAAAACCATTATTACAAAAACATTTTTTATGTTTTAGACATTCTAATGGAAAATGTCAATTTTACCATTTTCAATATTTTCAATATTTATATAAATAATAACTTGACGATTAAGCAGTTTAACTTATATTTGGAGTTTGTACAGCATGACAATTAAAAAAACCATTATTACAAAACCATTTTTTATGTTTTAAACATTCTAATGAAAAATGTCAATTTTACCATTTTCAATATTTTCAATATTTATATAAATAATAACTTGATGATTAAGCAGTTTAACTTATATTTGGAGTTTGTACAGCATGACAATTAAAAAAACCATTATTACAAAACTATTTTTTATGTTTTAAACATTCTAATGAAAAATGTCAATTTTACCATTTTCAATATTTTCAATATTTATATAAATAATAACTTGACGATTAAGCAGTTTAACTTATATTTGGAGTTTGTACAGCATGACAATTAAAAAAACCATTATTACAAAACCATTTTTTATGTTTTAAATATTCTAATGAAAAATGTCAATTTTACTATTTTCAATATTTTCAATATTTATATAAATATTAACTTGACGATTAAGCAGTTTAACTTATGTTTGGAGTTTGACAGCATGACAATTAAAAAAACCATTATTACAAAAACATTTTTTATGTTTTAAACATTCGAATGAAAAATGTCAATTTTACCATTTTCAATATTTTCAATATTCATATAAATAATAACTTGAAGATTAAGCAGTTTAACTTATATTTGGAGTTTGTACAGCATGACAATTTAAAAAATCATTATTACAAAAACAATTTTTATGTTTTAAACATTCTAATGAAAAATGTCAATTTTACCATTTTCAATATTTTCAATATTTATATAAATAATAACTTGAAGCTTAAGCAGTTTAACTTATATTTGGAGTTTGTACAGCATGACAATTTAAAAAATTATTATTACAAAAACAATTTTTATGTTTTAAACATTCTAATGAAAAATATCAATTCTACCATTTTCAATATTTATATAAATAATAACTTGACGATTAAGCAGTTTAACTTATATTTGGAGTTTGTACAGCATGACAATTAAAAAAAACGTTATTACAAAACCATTTTTTATGTTTTAAACATTCTAATGAAAAATGTCAATTTTACCATTTTCAATATTTTCAATATTTATATAAATAATAACTTGACGATTAAGCAGTTTAACTTATATTTGGAGTTTGTACAGCATGACAATTAAAAAAATCATTATTACAAAACCATTTTTTATGTTTTAAACATTCTAATGAAAAATGTCAATTTTACCATTTTGAATATTTTCAATATTTATATAAATAATAACTTGAAGATTAAGCAGTTTAACTTATATTTGGAGTTTGTACAGCATGACAATTAAAAAAACCATTATTACAAAAACATTTTTTATGTTTTAAATATTCTAATGAAAAATGTCAATTTTACCATTTTCAATATTTTCAATATTTATATAAATAATAACTTGAAGATTAAGCAGTTTAACTTATATTTGGAGTTTGTACAGCATGACAATTAAAAAAACCATTATTACAAAACCATTTTTTATGTTCTAAACATTCTAATGAAAAATGTAAATTTTATCATTTTCAATATTTTCAATATTTATATAAATAATAACTTGACGATTAAGCAGTTTAACTTATATTTGGAGTTTGTACAGCATGACAATTTAAAAAATCATTATTACAAAAACAATTTTTATGTTTTAAACATTCTAATGAAAAATGTCAATTTTACCATTTTCAATATTTTCAATATTTATATAAATAATAACTTGAAGATTAAGCAGTTTTACTTATATTTGGAGTTTGTACAGCATGACAATTAGAAAAACCATTATTACAAAAACATTTTTTATGTTTTAAACATTCTAATGAAAAATGTCAATTTTACCATTTTCAATATTTTCAATATTTATATAAATAATAACTTGACGATTAAGCAATTTAACTTATATTTGGAGTTTGTACAGCATGGCAATTAAAAAAACCATTATTACAAAAACATTTTTTATGTTTTAAGCATTCTAATGAAAAATGTCAATTTTATCATTTTCAATATTTTCAATATTTATATAAATAATAACTTGACGATTAAGCAGTTTAACTTATATTTGGAGTTTGTACAGCATGACAATCAAAAAACCATTATTACAAAAACATTTTTTATGTTTTAAACATTCTAATGAAAAATGTCAGTTTTACCATTTTCAATATTTTCAATATTTATATAAATAATAACTTGAAGATTAAGCAGTTTAACTTATATTTGGAGTTTGTACAGCATGACAATTAAAAAAACCATTATTACAAAAACATTTTTTATGTTTTAAATATTCTAATGAAAAATGTCAATTTTACCATTTTCAATATTTTCAATATTTATATAAATAATAACTTGAAGATTAAGCAGTTTAACTTATATTTGGAGTTTGTACAGCATGACAATTAAAAAAACCATTATTACAAAACCATTTTTTATGTTCTAAACATTCTAATGAAAAATGTAAATTTTATCATTTTCAATATTTTCAATATTTATATAAATAATAACTTGACGATTAAGCAGTTTAACTTATATTTGGAGTTTGTACAGCATGACAATTTAAAAAATCATTATTACAAAAACAATTTTTATGTTTTAAACATTCTAATGAAAAATGTCAATTTTACCATTTTCAATATTTTCAATATTTATATAAATAATAACTTGAAGATTAAGCAGTTTTACTTATATTTGGAGTTTGTACAGCATGACAATTAGAAAAACCATTATTACAAAAACATTTTTTATGTTTTAAACATTCTAATGAAAAATGTCAATTTTACCATTTTCAATAATTTCAATATTTATGTAAATAATAACTTGAAGATTAAGCAGCTTAACTTAAATATGGAGTTTTTACAGTGTGACAATATTAATAAAATATACAAAGTTGACTCACTGATACAAAAAATATGTATTTTCCAAAAAACAAAGTACTTTCACTATCCTCAATGCTCAATATTAAAAAAATCAATTTTGTTATTCATTCAATAGACATCCTAATAACAAATAGTAATCATGATTTATTGACAAAATATACATAATTATTTTGGTCTGTATATTACAAATTATAATTATAATTATAATTTCTATTGGCTTACATTAAGCATTGCCAATTGACCTAACAAAAAAATTTAAAAACCAACCTAATAATTATTATCACACATCTTACATTACTTCAATTCTTTTGTTTTTTAAAAATTGTCAATGTAAATGAAAAGTCTGTTATTGCAAAAACGTACTTGTTTTTTTTTTCACCCTAATGTCACACACTTAATTATCCAGTTTCGGTATTTAAATAGGCCGTTAAATAACAAGCCCCCGATTCATACACGCTGTTTTCGCAATATATGACAATCTTAATCAAATACATCGGCGTTGACTCACCGATACAAAGAATGTTGAACACGAATCCATTCTGCACCGATTTGTTAACCAGCTGATCCGGCAAACTGTCGAAACCTACGTGTCCCGATAGTTTGAGATTTCGTAGATTCGACTCCAACTGAAAACATACGATTTAATTGGCTTTTAATATTAAGTCACCTGTGATGATTTTCAGCCCATAAAAGGCACTTCCGAGGGATATTCCCGGCAACGAATAGAGGAAGTGAACGCCCAACGCCCTTTGCCGACGCTAAATTTGTATGAATATCGACGATATTCATACCCATTTATCACTCAACGAAAACGTCAATATGAAAAGTATGCTTTAGGCAAATGTTATTAAATCCACTGATAATCAATTTGGTTTATTTTGTAACACGGAAAACACTACCTACCTTAGCACGCTCGGTTTCAACGGCCGCCATTTCTCGTTTATGTCGTGTCGATGGTAAACCCTCGGTCGTACTGAAGGCGTGCGCGTCGCCGTTATTTCACTGGAGCTGTCGGCGTCCAAACGTCACAGGACAATACTAACCAACTACAGTAGCCTCCCGCTAAGTGCTCGCCTACGGGGCTGTAGGGGTAAAAACGAGCACTTAGCGAGTTACCATCTCTCCGTAGAGATTCTGCAAGCTCGGGCCGCATTCGGCCGAGATCGGCAGGGCTCGGGCGCATTCGTGCGCGATCGGCCGGGCTCGGTAGAGAATCGTAGTCTTGGTGGGGGAACATTCACGCCTCCCGATCGAGGGGAAGGCGCCTCGGCGAGCACTTAGCGAGCGAGCACTTAGTGGGAGGCTACTGTATGCTGCCTCGACAAACGTCACAACACGTAGGTAGTTATCGCCGTGCGTTTCGCCGATCAGTGTTCATTCAAATTCTCATCAGATTTGATAACTGTTACACCTTAAGCGTCTGTGTAAGTATATGTTTGAAGCGCGACAATCATTGCAATGTTGCACGTATATAATTGTAGGAATTTATTTGTTTTAGCAAAACTTTAGTCGATCGGGAACCTCATGTTTGAGCACGATACATTTTAGGCCGGTTCTCCCACTTTTTCACGTTTCTTGGCGCTGTGCCACACAAAGGACGAAGCCCTGGTAAAATTAAATTGTAAAGCGTGGTACTAATCGATTGAATTTTAATGGGATTTGATCGTATGTTATCATTTCTGTTTATTTGGAATTTGATTAATTTATAGAAATTGAAAGGTTGTTAGTAGGTTCGTATAGTTTTCGATTTCTATGGGTTAAATATGAGGGATTCCACGGGACTTTCGCCACCCCCAAAAAAAAAAATCTCAAATTTTATCTAAAAATCAGGTTCAGCGGTGTCTATTGATGCACCAAATTTCAAAATTCTAAAAAAATAGTTGACCGGAATATGCAAATTTTTTCGTTTTTTATCGTTTTTCATTTAATCTGTAATATCTCAGAAACTATTGATCGTATCAAAATCATTAAAAGACGAAAATGTGCATTTTTTTATGGCCAACAAGAAAAAAATATATTCAAAATTAATTGCTTAATTTCAGGTCACATTTTATGGAAAAAACAACAAAATTATTTTTTTTTTATGGTTGGACTTCAGATTTTTTCATCGGACAAATTGTCTCGGAATCTTTGAGTGATCGCCGAATTTTGAGTATTTTTTTTTTTATGGGATGGCCCAATGCTGTGACGTTACAGCAATCTGAATGTTTTTAATATATATAAAAAAATCCATATTCAAAATTAAAATTAATTAAAATGGTTAGACTTCAGATTTTTTCACCGGACAAATCGCCTCGGAATCTTTGAGTGATCGCCGAATTTTGAGTATTTTTTTTTTCATGGGGTGGCCCAATTCTGTGAGGTTACAGCAATTTGAATGTTTCAAATTGCTGTAACATTCAAATTGCTGTAACCTCACAGCATTGGGCCATCCCGTGAAAAAAAAAATACTCAAAATTCGGCGATCACTCAAAGATTCCGAGGCAATTTGTCCGGTGAAAAAATCTGAAGTCCAACCATTTTAATTAATTTTAATTTTGAATATGGATTTTTTTATATATATTAAAAACATTCAGATTGCTGTAACGTCACAGCATTGGGCCATCCCATGAAAAAAAAAATACTCAAAATTCGGCGATCACTCAAAGATTCCGAGACAATTTGTCCGATGAAAAAATCTGAAGTCCAACCATAAAAAAAAAATAATTTTGTTGTTTTTTCCATAAAATGTGACCTGAAATTAAGCAATTAATTTTGAATATATTTTTTTCTTGTTGGCCATAAAAAAATGCACATTTTCGTCTTTTAATGATTTCGATACGATCAATAGTTTCTGAGATATTACAGATTAAATGAAAAACGATAAAAAACGAAAAAATTTGCATATTCCGGTCAACTATTTTTTTAGAATTTTGAAATTTGGTCCATTAATAGACACCGCTGAACCTGATTTTTAGATAAAATTTGAGATTTTTTTTTTTTGGGGGTGGCGAAAGTCCCGTGGAATCCCGCATATATGATAGATGCGGCATTATATGGGGCATTCCATCCCGATTTGACCTGGGTCTGACCCTCGACCTTCCTGATTTGGATCGTAATTATTACGATCGATTATTGGATACGAATTATTGGATCGTAAAGCGTGATACTAATCGATTGAATTTTAATGGGATTTGATCGTATGTTATCATTTCTGTTTATTTGGACTTTGATTAATTTATAGAAATTGAAACGTTGTTATTGGGTTTCTATAGTTTTCGTTTTCTATGGGTTAAATATACGATAGATGCGGCATTATATGGGGCATTCCATCCCAATTTGACCTGGGTCTGACCCTCGACCTTCCTGATTTGGATCGTAATTTTTTGTAGTATTGGTTAGATCCTCAAAGGCACCAGATTTTGTTTTTTTTATTTTTTCTATGCAAATTTTTTTTTATATTGTTTTATAGTGACATTTCGAATGCCATAATTTAAAAATCTGATAAAATTATGAAAAATACTTTGCTGAATCTCAAAATTTTCTAGCTTGGCGCCGAAGTGTGGAAGATTTTTCTTCATATAGTTTTTAAACTTTTTTGATTAAAAAAAAATTATAAAAAATTAGAAAAGAAAATCAAACTACTATGGACGACTTGTCAACCTGTTCTGTATATGAAACTATTTTTTAGAGTTTTTTCAGATATTTTAATTGTGGCATGCTGGTGCTAGAATGTGTCGTGTATGGTGCTGGAATAGTCTTAGTTCAGAAAAATTGGATAAATTCCTAAAAATCTGAAAAAATTCTAAAAAATCCGAGTTTACATAAACGTTTGACTAATCGAATGTAGTAGATTAATTTTTTTTTTTCTATTTTTTCATAATTTTTTTAAATGAAAAAAGCTTAAAAACTATGAGAAGAAAAATTTTGCCCACTTTGGCTATAAGTTAGAAAATTTTGATATTCAACAAAGTATTTTTCAGCATTTCTTCAGATTTTTAAATTATGTCATTCGATATGACACTTTAAAAAAATATTTGAAAAAAATTTGCATAAAAAACATTTAAAAAATAAAATCTGGTGCATTTCAGGGTGTAACGAATCCCACAAAAAATTACGAGCCAAATCGGGGAGGTCAACGGTCAGACCCAGGTCGAATCGGGATGGAATGCCCCATATGCACCGATCGGACCATCTTTTACCACGACGATCATCGATGTAGTTGATTTTTTTTAGTCATTCACTCCAATGGCGCATGATACATTTTTTTTTTCAAATTTTTCATCGCATATTTCGCGGACTTGTGAATTTCTAAAAATTGCTCTAAAAGTTGCGTTTAACAATTTTCAAATGCACGTATCTTCTTGGATGTAAGTTGTATCGTAAAGAAAATGTATAAAAAAAATTTTCATTTTAAAGTATGCTCTTATGCAAATTTATTAAATTTTTTTTTCAACTCCGAAGCATTGATTATTAATTAATAAACATGAAAATTGATTTTTCAAAAACTTCGGCATTTTTTCCGAAAAAATCTCTAAAATACTACTCATAAAGACGAACATTTTAAGCCGGGACTAGAAGTGGGACAATCTTTTTTTTTCGAATTTTAATCAGAATTTGGAAAATAAATAAAAAAAGAAAACTCTCACAAACTATCGGAAAAAAAATTGTCCCACTTTGGGACAAAAATTGGGAGTAGGGGAGACTGGGGAGGTTTGACCATGCGGGAGGCTTGATCATCTGCCGATTAAGAAGCAAGGAAATCGTTTTAAAACAAAACTATGAGTGCTAGAGGATCGTAGTCTTATCTGCGCTAAACGCCGTGCCCGGTAACGTTAGGAACACGATAA
The DNA here is from genome assembly GCA_963970395.1 of Ephialtes manifestator. Classification (NCBI taxonomy): domain Eukaryota; kingdom Metazoa; phylum Arthropoda; class Insecta; order Hymenoptera; family Ichneumonidae; genus Ephialtes; species Ephialtes manifestator. The sequence goes on from OZ019982.1 coordinate 16,454,550, forward strand.
CAAGGTTATAATTCTCAAATATTGGATCGAGCAAAAAAGGTTATAGTTTCCGCGTACGATCTCTAAGAATATAAGTGAGTTAAATCAACATATATTTCATGCCCCATCCATTGTATTTACGTAATTATTAGTGACCGAAGCAATGGTATATAAATTAAATCGAAAAACGTCTATTTTTTTCTAAAATAAATTCAAGTTTACGGAAAGACGTTGACGGGAGGTGTGACCCATTAATTAGAGGGAGGTTTGACCATCTCATTATTTAAAAAAAAGAAAATTTATCGAAAAGAAAAAGGAAAGAGAAGAAAAGAAAAAGGAAAGAGAAGAAAATAGTTGTACAGTTTCGAGAGGAAGAAAAGTGGCAACCAAGAAACCGAAAAAAGGTCCGGGTAAAAAATCCCGATAATAATTGACGGCAAAGTTGTCTTCGTTTCTTCAGTTCATCAATAAACTTTACTTCAAATTATGATTTATCATTTTTTCGCGATTTATTTTCGATATAATTTTGGGTTGGTCAAACCTCCCATAGCGTGGGTCAAACCTCCCCTATGTGGGGAGGTTTGACCGAAGTGACACGTCTCCACAAAAGCACGAATATTGGCAAATTGAGACGAGATAAAAATATGCAATAAATTGTGTATACTCTACACACTATAACTGTGAAGGCATATCTATTTCGAAGATTAATAATTCCGTTATTACATGAAGGCAGCCGTTAGAAAAAAAAGTGGTCAAACCTCCCCAGTCTCCCCTAGGACAATTATTTTGTTCTTTTACGAGAGTTTTAATTCTTTCTAATTTTTCTAATTCTCATTAAAAACTTTTTCAAAAATCCTACTCCCTTAAGAAAAGTCCTCTCTCATAATCCCGAAACGGTGCTGCCTCCATCACCCTTGCAGAGTCCACACTTTATCTTAAAACTTTAAACACACTTTTCTCGAAAGCAAATGTTTATATAAGCCGTCGGATTTGGGCGACAATGTATATCTTTCGGAAAACTTGGGGCCAAGATAAATGACTCACGGGGAGGAGTATGATGGCCTCTCTCGTACTCGCTCGTAAATCCCTCATAAGTCGCCAAGCCCGGATTTTTTCTAAGCCATGGGTCCCAATGGCTCAATGACTCATGGGTCCCAATTGTCAGCAATTGTTTTTGCAGTAACCATTGCTATAATTACTAATGCAAGTGCGCGGCGAGATATTTTTAATAATATAGAGAGAAATTGAAGTAAAGAATTTTTCGGGGGCGGGGAGGTCGACGTCCCCCTAGTAACTTATTAGTATTATTATTATAAGTCGTACACATTGTAAGGGAATTAAATTTAAGACTCTTGATTTTATGATCTTTTGGTCCCGACTTATCTATAAAATCACGATCTGACTGTATTTACTCTGAGACGTCTTATCACATTTTTAGAATAATTGTTCTTCTGTCTCCTTTGTTGTCCTTCCTTCAACCGAAGCCTCAATTTTATGTTCTTTTTTTTTTCAATAAGAAATACAGAGTTTACGAAACGGCGCCGAATTTTCCTAACAAGTATATCCCTGGTTGTTAAATAAATGTAGCCCTTATTTTAAAATTTTCTTGTATAATTTCTATATAAAAATGTAACAATAACGTATAGCGTGACGATTGCACGGTCTGGAAGCATACATATAATTTTTTTGCAGTAAAGGCACGTTTTTTTAGCTGCGCGTAATGTTTATTTATTGGCCGTTTTCTTTGTAAAATTGCCTCATGTATGTGGCCAATGTTTCGGCGTCTTTTACGCTCACTGCATTGTACAAAGATGCTCGAATTCCACCAACGGACCTTAAAAATAGAAAAATAACGAATTGAAAAAACATTAAGTATAAAGTAAGTTTTTCATGCAATCAAAGTTTTTTTTATTGCTTATTGTTTTCATTGTATTTTTCCAATGCTATGATGGAAAAAAATGATGTATGAAAAAACGAAAAAGATATTATTTTTGTATTTTCAAATCTGAAATTTAGATAATCGAAAAATCGAAATTTCGTTTATGAATATATGTGTACTATTTTCCACGCACTTAAGGGGATGCTGGAGTAGATTTTTTTGCCGACTTTGGTTGGTAAGTTTTTCGATCAGGACACAGATGGCGCCGACGTAATCTGTTGACTTTTGGCAAAAGATACTGAATCTCCCGAAAAGCAATATGGCCGCACACGATATGTCAGCTGACCTTTGCCGTAAAATTTAATTGTTTCTGGAAATTAGATGTGTAAAATCGGACCGGACGTCAATTCTGTGATGATTTCTGAATATTCGAAAATCATCAGAATGTCATATACACAAGCCAAGTCCATGTATAGTGTATACTACGGTCGCGTTGCAAAGGCTCGGAGCTTTTGCCAAAAGAAAACAGACTACATCGGCGCCACTTGTGTTCTAATCGGGAAACTTCATTTGCGCTCTTCTTGACCCACTCTGATCGCGAACAGACTACATGAACGTAGTCTGGGTTTTGCGTGGATTCCTTTTGTGTAATTGACTTTTCGACGCTCGTAGAATATTCAGAGAACATTAAAGAATGGACGTACATTTCGATTTAACGTATGTGAGTTCCAGAATCTTTTATATCTTACCAAACAGGCAATGCTGTCAAACCCTGGCGGCCATTTTGATTTCGGGAGGTTTAGTAATATACGATTTTTTTCAATTATTGTACGTTTTCACCAAATATTCGAATATACGTCCACTCGTTTATGTTGATATTACAATTGTGTACAATTTCAAGCATGTGTGTAGCGTATTAACGAAGAATAATCAAAACTACGAAAAAGCCTGTTTTTACCGAACAAAGTCGGTAATAAAATCGACTAGATTTTTTTGCCGACTTTTGTCGGTAATTTTTTCGATCAGGACACAGGTGGCGCCGACGTAGTCTATTTACTTTTGGCAAAAGATACTGAATCTCCCGAAAAGCAATATGGCCGCACACGATATTTCAGCTGACCTTTACCATAAGATTTAATAGTTTCTGGAAATTAGATGTGTAAAATCAGACCGGACGTCAATTCTGTGATAATTTCTGAATATTCGAAAACCATCAGAATGTCAAATACACAAGTCAAATCCATGTATAGTGTATACTACGGTCGCGTTGCAAAGGCTCGGAGCTTTTGCCAAAAGAAAACAGACTACATCGGCGCCACTTGTGTTCTAATCGGGAAACTTCATTTGCGCTCTTCTTGACCCACTCTGATCGCGAACAGACTACGTGAACGTAGTCTGGGTTTTGCGTGGATTCCTTTTGTGTAATTGACTTTTCGACGCTCGTAGAATATTCAGAGAACATTAAAGAATGGACGTACATTTCGATTTAACGTATGTGAGTTCCAGAATCTTTTATATCTTACCAAACAGGCGATGCTGTTAAACCCTGGCGGCCATTTTGATTTCGGGAGGTTTAGTAATATACGATTTTTTTCAATTATTGTACGTTTTCACCAAATATTCGAATATACGTCCACTCGTTTATATTGATATTACAATCGTGTACAATTTCAAGCATGTGTGTAGCGTATTAACGAAGAATAATCAAAACTACGAAAAAGCCTGTTTTTACCGAACAAAGTCGGTAATAAAATCGACTCCAGCATCCCCTTAAGGATATATTATCTCAAGTGCATGGAAATTATTTCACATAAATTCCTAAGTGAAATTTCGATTATTTAAATTTCAGATTAAAAATTGCAGAACCAAATTTTTTTGTTCTTTCAGCCATCATTTTTTCTATCATAGCATTATAAAACACTAGGAAAAGAATGAGCAATAAAAAAACTTTGATTTTATGCAGCTCTTCTAATCAATTAATTTACCTGTGACCCTTAAGTTGAAGCATTCCACGAGCTACGGCACCAGCAAGGAACTTCTTCTCGAGTTCCTCATCATTGTTGCCAATTCTAAAAGGTACATTCATGCGGCTACGGGCTTTTGGATTCACTGGACAAGTGTAGAATCCCTTAGATTCATCCATGACTCCGTAGATCATTTTGCTCTTCGTGATTGCCAGTTTTTCCATACCTTCGACTCCGCCGTTAGCTTCGATCCATTTGAAAACAAGACCGACCACGTATATTCTGCAAGTGGAGCAAATATTCACGTGACCACAATTGCTACATATACTTTTTTATGTTACATATATTGTAAACTCCATCAGCCTATGTACGCGTGTATTTATCGTAATACGAGCGATTTCTTGCGCAATTGCGGTTATTAGATGCTCCATATTGATGCAAGTTGATATTTTCATTTTTTAAATAAACCATTTTTATATCTAAAAAAATTCGCCATTTCTGGATTTTTAAAAATAATGTGTTACGTCCGGGCATGTTATTGTTATTCAAAATAATTAATACAGCAAAACATCAAAATTAAATGACATTTTTATAAAAATTACAAACATTGATGAATAAATAAATTCATTAAATTTATTGGTTTTTGTTTGAATAATAATGATGAATTTGATATTTTGCTTTATTTTTTAACACTCACTAGCGCTCCTCGCTACTGGGTATGCATTTTTGTCTCATTAACGTTCTCACGCTTTTTAGGAAAGTTGCCCCTCGAAATTCACAAACGCAAAAAAAAAGTATATCCAAAATGTATGTAAACACGAGTGCATATTTAAGTGTCTTAATATATATGGGGTAAAACACGTCAAGGCGGCCACACGAATTTTTCATTTCAATAAAAAGTTGTCAAATTTCTTGAGGATGTCGGTCTGGCTGAAAACAAAAATTGCAAATTTTTTCAGATTTTTTAATTGCATATTTCAGCCGTTACAAATAACTGAAAATAATAATCATTAATTTTTTAACGCCAAAACTACGGCTCTCGTAAAAAAATCATGTTAACAAAAACTTTAAGGTATCTAACGTTCTTTTCAACAAATTTTTTTGCAAATTTTCCTACTCCGTTTTATGCTATTTTTCAATTAAATAATATTTCAATATTTTTTTTCTCCGAAACTGCGTTCTCGATTCAGATGAGATTTTTACATTTTGTTCCTTAATATGTTAAGAATCTGAAAAAAAAATTGGCGAGATGGGCGGCGACTTCGTTCCACAGTTACAGCTCTTTGAATGATCGAACATAACGGTAATCTAATGTGTAATTGGTCTCTGCGTTCCACAGGGTTGAGACTGTCAATAGAAAAAATCTAAAGCCCGCATCACTTGTTTATTTTTTTGTTATTTTTAATTAAAAATTTTTTTTAAAATTAGGTTCATTGGCAAATTCCCCCGTACCTGTCGTCCACACTTTGTGTTCACACACAGAACGATGGTCGTGTAACATTGAGCACATGAATATTGAACTCAAGAGACATTCATTCACCACGTTTTGGCAATTTTCGATTGATTAGAAAAGAGCACGATGATGAATTACGTGTCATCAGGAAAAAAGTTTCAATTCCATCAGTCGATAAAATAAATGTATTAAAAAACCCAAAAATTGAAGAGGAAAAAATATCCGATGCAAAAAATGCCGTGCGGGCTTTAGAATTATTATGTAGACAGTCTGTTGAACGTACAGAGCAATTACACATTAGATTGCCTTGGTATTCGATCGTTTGAAGAGCTGTAACAGTGGAATGAAATCGCCGCCCATCTCGCCAATTTTTTCTCAGATTCTAGACATATTAAGGAACAAAATGTAAACATTTCAGGCGAATCGGGAACGCTGTTTTGGAGAAAAAAAATATTATAATTTTATTCCATTAAAAAATAGCATAAAAAAAAGTAGGAAGATTTTGCCAAAAATGTATTGAAAAGAACGTTAAATACCTTAAATTTTTTGTTCACGTGATTTTTTTGCGAGAGCTGTAGTTTTGGCGTTAAAAAATTAACGATTATTATTTTCAGTTTTTTGTAACGGCTGAAATATGCGATAAAAAAATCTGAAAGAATTTGTAATTTTTGTTTTCAGCCAAACCAACATCCTCAACAAATTTGAAAACTTTTTATTGAAATGAAAAATTCGTGTGGCCGACTTGACGCGTTTTACCCCATATATATAATCGGGACTGTGTTTTAAAAGAATAATTTATCTTTTATCTGTTTTAATAAACTAAGGGTTTTTGTGTAACAAAGCAGTTTTTGCCCCTGAGGCGGCACATTCCGCTTTTAAACGGAGAAAATAATTTCTTCTGTTACTCCCTTACGGACAAACACAATCCGGGACGTGTTTTGTGTTTTTTAATTTTTTTAATTTATGTATTTTTCAATTTTTAGAAATGATGTATTTAGAAAATTTAACGAATTAACCAATAGATAACCCGAATAAAGTTGGAATTTCCAGGGCTTAAATTAAAGTACTGACTTTTTTTATGTTAACAATTTTATTACGGAAGCAAGATTAATTATTTGAGATGGCAAAATACTCACTGGAATGTTGGTGGTGTATTGTGAAGCGAATTGTCTTTGGCCATTACTGTGAAATCCAAGATAGTGGGACAGATCTTCATAGCATTGCCAAGAAGATCATCACGCACGATCACTATAGTAACACCCGATGGGCCAACATTTTTCTGAGCTCCGGCGTATACAATTCCAAACTGAAAAAAAAATTCTCTTCGTTATTTTGATATTTTTGGAAAAAAAATTACAGGCATTTTTCTTCAGCAAGCGAGATTTATTACTTTGGAGACGTCGAATGGCCGGGAAAGAAAGTTCGAAGACATATCTGCTACCAAAGGGACGCCATTTGTCTCCGGTACAAAGTCAAATTCGATACCTGTAATAATCCTTGTTTAGATTGAATGAAAATTAACTTATAAAAAATGTATCAGTAAATAATACCGTGAACAGTCTCATTGGCGCAGTAATACACATAAGATGCATTAGGATCGAGTTTCCAGCTCGAACTATCCGGGATATCGGTGTACTTGCTCGTTTTGGGTATTACGAGATTAACTTTTCCATATTTTTCAGCTTCTTTCGCAGCTTTGGCCGACCACGAGCCTGAAATACATCACAAAAGAATTGCTTACCTTTTTTCTTTACCAAATTGTTAAAAAATATTGAATGTTGCAAACGTAAGTATCTTTGCGTCTTACACGCTTGAATATTGAATTAAATAAATAATGGAGTCAATTATACTGGGTTTATTAGTCAAAGCGATTTAGAGGAGTGAACGTTAGAAAGTATGCACAAAATTACAATACTTTATACAGAATCCTATAATAATTAGGAAATTAGATACATATATAAATTTATAATTTTACTACGCACGTGTACTAAATTTGATATATCATCTGATGAATGAAATTTCTGGTAACGTGAAATTGCAAACATTTTTAATAGTGTGGGATTTGAATCTAAGTGAATTTGAAAAAGAAGGTAATGTAAATGTTTGAGAAAGCCTAAAAACTTGGAAGTACACATAATTTTCAGTAGAAAACGATAGCACACTTATCAAGTTTGCATTTCCAGATAAAAAACTAATACTAATTACGTCGCCCGTAATTAAGGCTTTTAGCTATTTCAGATAGTACAAGTTGTTTTATGTGTACTTTTTGCTTCCTTGTAGAGGAAGTTCTATTTTCGTAACAAATTTTTTTTCGAGATTTTCATGTTAGGACACTCAGAATGGCCGAAAACGTCGAGAAAAGTGGTTTAGAAAAATGTCCGGATGTATGTATGTATGTGTGTGGTACGATTACAAAATTCACACCGCTGTATCTCGAAAACGGCTTTAACAATCAAGCTGAAATTTGACACGCTGGTAGAGGAGCAACGTCCCTTCCTATATATACATTTTCGAAAAAATTCAAAGAAAAATACAGATTTTATAAGCCTTTCAATTTTTCGAAAAATGTCTGTACGTTCTCTAGTTTCCGCAATTTTTCAGCTAATGAGCTAAATAGTTCTGAACAAATAGAGAAATGAAAAATGAAGGTCGGTATTGAATTTGTGCAAAATCCATAAAGCGGTTTAGATTTTATAAAATTTTGAATTTTCGAAAAAATTTTGTTTTCGTTCTTATTCAAGTTAAGTTCGACCAAACCTGCTCAAATCTTTTGCACGGTAAAATTAACATCCAGTTGTAGTAGATATCGAATTTGGTGAAGATTGGTGAAGTGGTTCAGATTTTATAAGACATTGAATTTTTAAAAAAATCTCTGTATGTTCTCTAGCTGCCACAATTTTTTAGATAATGAGCTTAAACAGGTTTTGACGAATAAAGCAATGAAAAATGACGATCGGTATTGAATTTAAGCGGAATACATAAAGCGGTTTAGATTTTATAGAATTTTGAATTTATGAATTTTTTTTTTCGTACTTCTCTAATTTGTATTTAAAATAAGGATGCAAAGTAGAACTTTGCACATTGCTTCGTCAATAATTTTCATCTTTCGCAAAACTTCCTCTATGAGGAAGCCAAAAATAAAATAAAGAAACTTTCTCATAGAGGCGGCTTTGCGAAAAACGAAAATGAATGAGGAAGCAATGAGCAAAATTCTACTTTGCATCCTTTTTTAAAATAATGATCGGATTTTATATTTGATTAACACATACACGAAAAATCCAATAGAAATTACAGCTACATCTTATATGGAATTGCAAGAAAAAAACACATGATAATCCGATTTTGTGCTGACATTTTCTGTTATACATTTCCAACAAATAAAATCAAATAAAATTTCCAAAAATGGGAAAAACCGCATAGATCAGTATAGGATTTTATGTGGATCTATTCAGTTTTTACCCATTCTTTTTGGCTATTTCTATCAATTTCTATCAGATCCTTTTCCCAAATTTTGAAGAATGTATTGATTATCAGAGAACCAACATTTTTGAGAAAATAAAACTATACACATTTTCAAGAATTAAAAAAAACTCAGACTAAATAAAAATTTATATATGAGTCATTCCACGGGATTTCGCACAAAAAAAAACCCGACCGACTCCAATTTTCGCCTAATTTTTTTATATTGTTGACTATGTCAAACGGAGCATCTGTGAATTTTTTGAGAATTTTATTCTTATATTTCGACGAGCCATAAAATAAAAGGTGAAAAAATGAAAAAAAAATCTGACGTCAAGTGGAATAATGATATCGACAAAAATAACTAGGTCAAAATTTTCGTAATTCAACACAGTTTACGGTAAAAATAATCAAAATAAAAAATAAACATAACTTCTATTTTATTTATGTCTTTTACCAAGAAAAGGTACCATTTCGCTAATTTGGCCCCCTCCGATTTCAATACAAAAAATCACGAATATACTACATTGAGTCCCAAACATTTTAAGCACAAGCCCAAGATGAAGAACGCATTTTACCCATTTTTAAAAAAATATTTCGGGTAATTGATTTTTTTAATTTTCTTCCAATCTTCTGCGTATTTTTTTATGTAATTGGTAATATTAAAAGGAGCTTATGTGATTTTTTTCATAATTTTATATGTAAATGTATTCGATTCATTAAATGTAATCGAATTACAATTTTTTAAATTTGTACTTTGCATCCTTGTTTTAATTAGATAAATATACATGTTGTGGATTCGCTTTTTCTATTTCGTTATTACGTTATTTCGTGATTATTAGAGCGTTTCCGAAAGTGAATGTGATAATGTATATTTTTAAAAATAATTCAACATTCCAAAAAATCAAAAATTTCATACCGTTCGTCACTAAATTATACATATATAATGGTTGAATATTGTTTCATTTATATACAAAATTTGAGCTCGCTATCTTAAGTTTTGTAAAAGTTACAGTAGAGCGATAATGTAAATTTTTTGAAAAATTCAAAACATCATAAAATTTTAACGGTTCAACCGATCTTAACCAAATTCAATCGCGATCACCGGCGTATGAAAGCTCAAATTCATACCAATTTTCAGATCAATATCTCGAAAATTGAAAGAGTTATCGCGTAAACGGACATTTTTCAAAAAATTAAAAAACGCGTAATAATTTAACGATGAAGTGGATTTTAACAAAAATCTGTATGAACGATGAGGCTTGATCCCTCTATCTATGGTCCAAATTTCAGCTTGATATCTCAAGGCATTCCCGGGTTATAAAGGTTTACATTTTTCGATCGTGTAACATACACACACACACATACAGACATTTTTTCTAAATCACTTTTCTCGACGTTCTGGCCCATTCTGAGTGTACTCACATAAAAATCTCGAAACAAAAATTTTTCATGAAAACAAAGCTTCCTATATGAGGAAGCAAAAATCTGATCACCAATCAATTATTTTCGATTGTCATTTACAAATTCTGCGAAATTCGCTTTATCGTTCAATTTTAATTAAAAACTGTACCAGTTACGATGTAATCGGCAGTGCCAGTCTTGCCCATAAGATTGAGCGGTACAGCGGCGAAAATACCAGTTCCGCCTCCTTGCATGAACAGAACTTTGTAGTTGCTCGGAATGTTACTGAAAAAAAAGATAAAATGTAACAGGTTTGTAAGTTAAACCTTGCAGTAAATTTTTGCTCGACGGGCCACAAACTCACAGTAATTTCCGTAAGTTAGCTTGAGCATCGTCGTTGACTTTAGCAAAATCGGCAGATCGATGGCTGAGCTCAACAATGCTGATCTGGGTGTTAGCGTAGTTGAGGAATTCTTTCTGAACGTCCTTCAACACCTAGGAAAAATAAATAACAATGCTCGTCAATTGATTCATTAGGATCAACGAACCGGTTTGACCTGCGATAGTCTCGCGTGTTGCAGTTTGTCAGCGCTGCGTCCGCATTTCCAGGCAATTCAGTAGTGTATCTCAGTTACAAATTAATTCATGTCGACTTTGCCATCGAAAACATAGCATTTGCAAGTCAATTATTTGTCAACGCGTAGACCACACGCATAGATGTAAAAATATTGATCAATCGATCGTTTTAAAAAAATTCCAATCATTCTCATTGGTGCTTAACGTGCTTAAATGTTGTGCAAGTCGTATCACGCGGAAGAAAAATAATCTCTTACGTACAGCCGAACTGTTATCATCGGACGATACGTATTATCACAAAAACATGATAAGGAATTGAATAATATTAGCTCGCATCTGCGAGACTTTTTTTCTCGAGTATTTTATCGCAATTTGCGGGGGGTCTTTAGTTCTATTTCACATTTAGCGATATTTGATACAAGTGCAAAAAAAAATAGCTTGAAATATTCATTTCCTGAAACTCGATCGACTTTGATATTAATATAATATAAATTAGAAGACGAATAAACTTGAAATGATTTAAAAAAAATAATTTAGATCACTTTTTAGAAAAAATCGTTTCCATATTTTTTTTATCAACCGATTCACCCGAGTGCTTAAATAATAAAGTGTATCAGAATTGCACTAAAAAATTTCAAATGTCAAATTTTCTGCATTATAATATGACTTTGTAAATTATTTCTGAGATTGACGAACGAAGTTCTGATTATTATTATCATATTGTTAGCGCGTGGTGCTATAATTGTTTTCTGAGTTATTCCAGTGTAAACCGGAGTGAAAATTCATGATGGATGAAAAAAAATACTATAGTGTTGATACCTCTTGTGGAAGTTTGGCGGGGCCTGCGCCAAAGTTGATAACTCCGTCAATATTGCTCATGGTGAATGGAACGCTGGGATATGTCTGTCTTCTGGATCGTAAGAAGCTCGATTAGCGGAGGTACGTCGACTGGATGAACTCAGACGGGTCTGTTCCCTTCACGAAGCAGCGTGCTTGTCGAACATCGTGGTTACCACTTCCAGCTTTGCGAAGGAGACAATCTTCTCCCACTTTATGGCTTGGCGCTTTCCATTATGAAGATTAATCTTCATTCTTTTTATATTTACTGAAAATATCTCATTTCCTGCAGTACCGACTGCGATAAGAACAACCGCTTTGTTTTCTACTTATGGTCTCAAGTAGCAAATGTTTTTTGCGTTCCCAGGTACTTAGCACAATTCAAGAAGTTATCCAAAAGTCGCCTAAATGGGTACCGAATGTCCGCGAAAATGTTATCTACATGTAGATAACATCTATTGTAGATAATATCTAATATATAATATATAATCTAATATGTAGTATATAATATTGTAGATAATGTAATGATAATGTAAAGATATTGTAGATAATCTGATAATAAAATATCTAATATATAATATTGTAGATAATGTAGTCGTTATCTACATGTAGATGACGATTACAAGTTATCCAAAAGTCGCCTAAATGGGTACCGAATGTCCGCGAAAATGTTATCTACATGTAGATAACATCTATTGTAGATAATATCTAATATATAATATATAATATTGTAGATAATGTAATGATAATGTAAAGATATTGTAGATAATCTAATAATAAAATATCTAATATATAATATTGTAGATAATGTAGTCGTTATCTACATGTAGATAACATTTTCGCGGACATTCGGTACCCATTTAGGCGACTTTTGGATAACTTTTTGAATTGTGCTGCCTGGGAATTGTTACGAAAAAGTTATCCGCATAGAAAATCCGTTGGAAAAGATTGGAAGTTTCTATTCATAAACTCGTAAACGAAATTTAATATACAATTGTGGTATAAAATTCATGTACTTTTTCAGTAAAATTAAAGAAAATTATTGAATGTGCTGTACCATACATTAATTTTACATTACACTTGTATACTAAATTTAATATACTAGTTTGTGAATAAAAGTGTCCAGTAAAAGTACACTAAATTTCAAGTAGATTTTTTTTACAGTGAAGATAAGCGCGGATTCAAGAACGGCGAAATTAAAAAATTCAAGTTTTTGATTCTTCATTATTTTCTCTCAGTCGTTAGTCAGCAGTCGTTGCGTAAATTAATAAATTACTATTTGTTTAGTGATATATTTAGTACTTACGATTATGAAAAACAAACTTTGTAAACAAAGTAATGGGCCGCAAGCAGAAAATATTATTGAAAAATGTATACGAGATCTAGATATCGTATGCGACTACACTGTTAGAAAAGATTGGAAGTTTTTATTCATAAACTCGTCTACGAAATTTAATATACAATTGTGGTATAAAATTCATGTACTTTTCCAGTAAAATTAAAGCAAATTATTAAAATTCAAGTACTTTTACTGTAAAATTAAAGTAAATTATTGAATTTACTGTACCATACATTAATTTTACATTACACTTGTATACTAAATTTAATATACTAGTTTGTGAATAAAAGTGTCCAGTAAAAGTACACTAAATTTCAAGTAGATTTTTTTTACAGTGAAGATAAGCGCGGATTCAAGAACGGCGAAATTAAAAAATTCAAGTTTTTGATTCTTCATTATTTTCTCTCAGTCGTTAGTCAGCAGTCGTTGCGTAAATTAATAAATTACTATTTGTTTAGTGATATATTTAGTACTTACGATTATGAAAAACAAACTTTGTAAACAAAGTAATGGGCCGCAAGCAGAAGATATTATTGAAAAATGTATACGAGATCTAGATATCGTATGCGACTACACTGTTAGAGAAGATTGGAAGTTTTTATTCATAAACTCGTCTTCGAAATTTAATATACAATTGTGGTATAAAATTCATGTACTTTTCCAGTAAAATTAAAGCAAATTATTAAAATTCAAGTACTTTTACTGTAAAATTAAAGTAAATTATTGAATTTACTGTACCATACATTAATTTTACATTACACTTGTATACTAAATTTAATATACTAGTTTGTGAATAAAAATGTCCAGTAAAAGTACACTAAATTTCAAGTAGATTTTTTTTACAGTGCAGATATGCGCGGGTTCAAGAACGGCGAAATTAAAAAATTCAAGTTTTTGATTCTTAAAAAAAATCAGCGAAAGCAAATCTAACAGTTTACAAATCATTTTAAAATTCGCGGTGCCACTGCACTATTATTTCTATAGCTAATACAGCAGCCAATCCCCGCGAGCCAACGACCGTGAACGACCAATCAGCGAAGACGTATATCGACCGACAGCTCCAAAACGTAACAAATTATTTCTCTGTCATGTAAAAACGACTGTACATCACGCGTCCGCGATTGCAGACGAAAGTCAGTGCAGTCAGCGGTCAGCTGACGCATCGAGTGAATAGATTGAAACCCAGTGAATAAAAATGGATAGACATCAGCGTAAATCATCGCTGATTACGAAAATCATGTTGTGAATTGTGAAATTGTGAGCAAAATTCGCGTTATTCGTCCTATTAATAGAACAAAAAAAAACAAACAATAATATTGTTGGGCAACATAACCTTCGTACACAAAATGAATACCTCGGACACGATTAACGTCGAAGTTTCGCGAGTATCGCAACAAGTGCATCATGAAGATCCTCTAAAATAGGATGAACGCAGTCACATATCGAAAAAATTCACCCTGAAATGTTTACAAATCAGCGAAACCAGCAAAATCTGGAATTCACAGTCACAGTTTTGCCCTGATTACCGAAGATAAGTGAAAGTTGCCTTGAACCAAAAGCTGCAACAATTGATAACACGATAAATGTATGTGGATATTAATTACTGCATCATATCAATGAATTTCATGTACAAAACATGTTAAAACATTATACTGCCACAAATCTTGAATTATCACACAATACGTATCTGCTGAATATTAAGAATGTTCAACCGAAAGATTCGACAATATGCAAATACTCATTATGAACACGATCCAAAATTACTGTTGGTGTCAACAGGAAGTTATAAATTTAATCAGTATTAATCCATCATTTTGTCATCTCGATATCGACACTCAAAATTGTACTGTTTCGCAAAGGAAATGGTTATAAAACTCTTGGGAACCACTTAAAAAATTTATCATGCTCTCGTCATTGTCATGTGACGAAGATCGTCACAAGTATTGCAAATGATGAATATCATGGTCGTTCGATGCTATGAACAGGAAATGTTTTGATATTTCATTAAAATATGCTCCAAAAACTGCCACTGAATCTCATTAAAAAAGTGAATTTGTACTGGATCCGCTGATAATTATGTCGATTTGTCATAATTGCACTAAATTATACTCAACCGGCGAGCAAAGATCGACAGAGCTTATGAAAAAGGCAAGGAAAATTCGTAATGGATTCATTATCGCTGTCGGACGAGGCGTTCCCGCTCCAAAACGACGTCAACGACGTAAAATCTATACGTACTCAATACTCAAACGATTCGGACGAGAGCAAAAGTTCAAAGTACAGCAATCTTCACTCATCCGACAGCAGTGTATCCTCGGCCAGTGAATTTTCCATCGGCGGAAGTAGCGAAGATTTTGAGGTATCTCGAACGACGGATATCGAGACGAATAATCGGGAGCAACTTCCGGTTGGATTTCTAAAAGCTTTTTTGCCATGGACGGCAAAATCGTCGACGAAAACTTCGCCTCGTCGGGTCGAAAAAATCGGCGGCACATTGGCTCTTATTCAACATCAACGACCGCCAAATTTACCGGTTAAAAGTGCAACTGAAGAGCGTCTTCATCGTAAACAGTATCACAGAATTCTCGAAGAGGCGAGAAAACGAGAAAAACGCGATGAATTAGCGCGTCAACAAGCGCGCGAGGAACAATTGAAGAGAGAGGAAAGACTTTCTATAGATTCTAGTTTATGGTACATGGAAATATTGCCCAACTTTGAATCTATGAGGAACACAAAGAGAGTAAAGGATTTGTGGTGGTGCGGGCTACCGTCGAGCATTCGCGGCAGAGTCTGGAAATTAGGAATCTCCAATGATCTGAATATCGAGCCAAACGAGTACGATCTATGTTTGGAGCGAATTAGCGATAATTCTGTAAATAATGAATCTCTAGCGGCTATCAAATTGGACGTATCTCGGACTTTTCCGAATTTAGGGGTTTTTCAAGAGGGGGGACCGCTTTTCGAAGCGTTGCAAGGTGTTTTAGCAGCGTATACAGTTTATAGATCTGATGTGGGTTATGTGCAAGGTATGAGCTTTATCGGTGCGATTCTCACGCTCAATATGGAGCCAAACAACGCGTTTACATGTTTCGCTAATCTCCTCGACAATCCGTGTCACCGGGCTGCCTTTACGTTAAATCAAAAGCAGATGAACGTTTATTATAAGGTTTTTGCTAATGCGCTTGCGCAGAAGATCCCGAAAGTGCATTTCCACTTCTGCGCATGCGGTCTAAGTCCCGATTTGTATCTGTTGGATTGGCTGTACACGATTTATGCGAAAGCCATGCCTTTAGATGTCGCCTGCCGAGTTTGGGATGTTTTTATCAGGGACGGAGACGAATTTTTGTTTCGCACCGCGCTTGGAATTCTTCGTATGTATCAGGAAGAATTGTTGAGAATGGATTTTGTTAGATGCGCACAGTTCCTCGTGAAACTACCCGAAAATCTTCAAGCTTCAACGCTATTTGATAATATCGGACAAATGACGACTAGCATTGGTTTGAGGACGTTTGATGAAATGATTTCACAGTTGTCTTGAGAATTAAGGAGCGATTGGTTATTTTTAAGTGGCAAGACCTATAATGTGTTTTCACTTCTCACATAAAAGAAAGAAAAATTCATAGAATGATCATCTTTCCTGCAGATTTCCAGAATCCCTAAAGGGTTTATGGGAATTTCCAGAGATTTTTGGACAATTTCAAGGAATTCTGGGGAATTTCGAAAGCTCTTGAAAATTTCAGGACATTCTGGAGAATTTCAGGAAATTCTGGGGAATTTGGGGAAATTCTCGGGAATTTGAGGATATTCTGGGGAATTTGAGGAAATTCTGGGGAATTTGAGGAAATTCTGGGGAATTTCAGGAAATTCTGGGGAATTTCAGGAAATTCTGGGGAATTTCAGGAAATTCTGGGGAATTTCAGGAAATTCTGGGGAATTTCAGGAAACTCTTGGGAATTTCAGGAAATTCTGGGGAATTTGAGGAAATTCTGGGGAATTTGAGGAAATTCTGGGGAATTTCAGGAAATTCTGGGATATTTCAGGACATTCTGGGGAATTTCAGGATATTCTGGAATATTTCAGGACGTTCTGGGATATTTCAGGACATTCTGGGGAATTTCAGGATATTCTGGAGAATTTCGGAAAGTTCTTGGGAATGCCAGGAAGTTTTTCAGAATTTCAGGACATTTTGGGGAGTTTCAGTGAATTCTTATAGGAACTTTTAAAAAAATCCAATACATTCTGGAATTTTTAAGAATTTAAAGAAGTTCTGTAGGAGCTTAGAAGATTTTGGGAAATCGCAATTTTCCGAAATTGGATTCACAACGAATTCTAGGATTCGTAGGCGTACTACAAAAATTCTGGGTATTCTGGGAACTCCTAACATATTCTGAAAAATTCTAAGAAATCTTGGATAAACTGTGTTCTTTGATTTTTTTTAATGTGAGAAGCGAAAAAATGCGAGTTGAAGGGAATTGCGATTATCAACATATTAGAATGGGCGACCGAAAACGCGTCTGCGTCTAGTCTGTCTATGGTGCTTTCCGAAGATGGTGTTAATAATCGAAACATTTTGAAATTATAATAATATTATTAGGCAACAAATCTAATTCAATTGCATATTTTAATCTGTTGAAAATCTGGGACCAATAAGATATCAACATTTCCAGAATTTTGTTTAGTGAATTGGATTCGTTCGCTTTGCATCCATGTCAGTGAAAAACAATCAAAAGTTGTATATATTTTACTTAATAATTTAACGATGCTGATTTCTAATATAAGAGTTTGTATCTTACACGATTTCAAAGCTTTGTATAGCACCATTTTATTTTAAGTTCTATAATACTCTCGATGAATATTTCGGTAATTAGTTGCAAATTTCGTAATTTTTTTTTATGTAATGGAAAATTGTTTTGTCATCGTTTAATCGTTTATTGTATTATGACCAGTGAGATATTGTCTAATCAATTGTTTATAGAGATTTTACGGACCTTGGACATCTCTTTAATTATAAAAAGTCCCTAAAATCGTGTGTACGGATCATTCATCCACTCAGAAATGGTTCTTAAGTGCTATCAACTTTATATTAATTGTATATAATGCCTTTAGATATTTTTATCATTGCGTTATACGTTGAAAATTGGTGCCCGTTGCGGGAGATAAAATTTCTTAATTATAGTCATAAAAATGGCGAAAATAAAAGACACCCTCGAATTGTACAGATTAAATTGTTGTGGTCTATTGATCGCTTTGCGTTGACGAGTTAAGAAAAGGCTCAAGATATCTAATATTCATGAGAACCTTTTGTGTACTATTGGGAATAAAAATATTTTCACATGCAATTGGAACTTCATTTTTACGACTTCACGAATCGTTTCCTACCCCTAAAACCTGTTACTTCATTATGGTTTATTGGATCATGAAGTAGCTTGTGTCATTATTGTGCCTGGATATGTGTGTGTAACAGTCGGAAAGATCAGAATATGAACGTCATGTGTTATCAATTTATTCTTGGTTTTTGTTGAGTTCTAATCGAATAATTTCGAAAAAATATATTTTCCGTATCTGTAATTGTATGTATCTACGGTGTTAATAGAATTAAAATCTAAACAGCATTTTTTTAATGAAAATGCACTCTTTTTAAGATATTATATAGAATAGTACTCCGACTTGTAAAAAAATATAAAGAGCCCAAAAACAGAAAAAATATCGCTTTCATTTTTTTTCTGTCTTTAGGGTCTACTTAATTTTATCAAAAATTTTAGTAAACATTGTTCAACATGTTTTATACGTTCGTTAAAATTTTAAGCTTGCGTTTTTCTTGTTTGCTGTCAATTAAATGTATAAATTATAAATTATATTGACATATCAATTAATGTATATATGAGGCATTCCACCGGTTATCGACAGGGTCGCGACCCTCGTATTTTTTTTCTTTTGAGATGGTTTAGAGCAATATAAAAAAACACTCTAGAAATTTTTTTAAATAAAAAAAAATTTGTGTTTTTTTAATTACCTAAAATTTGATTTTCTCAAAAAGTACATCGATGATTTTTTTATAGTAAATTCTGCGAAATTTTTATAGTAAATTCTGCGAAATTTTTATAGTAAATTCTGCGAAATTTTTATAGTAAATTCTGCGAAATTTTTATAGTAAATTCTGCGAAATTTTTATAGTAAATTCTGTGTTATAAGATTCAAGTTTGTGGTATTTAAACAAAAAAAAATATTTTTAGCTGCTAATTTAAGCCTCGTCCTACTCTGGGACTAGGTTCAAAACTTTTGTTCTTGGATACAGAATTTACTGTAAAAAAAGAAAAAAAATCGTCGACGTACTTTTTGAGAAAATCAAATTTTAGATAATTAAAAAAACACAAAATTAAAAAAAAAATTTAACAAAATTTCTAGAGTGTTTTTTTATATTGCTCTACAACATCTCAAAAGAAAAAATATATATGAGGATCGCGACCCTATCGATATCCGGTGGAATGCCCCATGTATTTTTCTCATTCGAATCGTCTACATATATGAAATAGAGAGTTGTCATATGTGACATGGATTCTATGAACTGTTATAATAAGACGATGAATTTAGGAGCTGTTGCATAAGTCTGCAAAGAAAAATCTTGCAAATTGCTTTGTTATGCCGCTGGTATTTTAATGGGTTAATTAAGCGAAGAGGACGTAGAATTAAAAAAGATCCGGTATCGCTGCGAAACTAGTTGGTGCTCACATTCTTGCAAGTTTCAAAGGTGCAGCCTTGCATTAGCTGTTAGTTTTTTCTACCAAATATAGAGTATAATATTTGTCGAGTAAATTTAAAGTGAATTAATAATATTCGAGTATTTATCAGCTCTTTCTATGAAGATACCGAAATTCATTAACATACAATTTCATAGAATTAATAGATTAGAATAATAAGGATCAAATTTGCGACGTTCTGTTTTGCACTCTTTTTATTTAATGTAAAAACCGTGCAACTCTGCAAAACAGAATTTTTTCAAATTTCCAAGGTTGTAGGTTCGCTTACTGAATAAACGTAAATTGTCGAATAAATATTTTATTTACAACATCGACCAGACAGATATATTTTAACAATTGTTATGTATACCAATGCTATTCAGCATTAAGGATTTTCTCTGTACAATAAGAACCTACATATCGCACCGCTTTGTGCGGTAAAAATCACTGAAGTGAAGAAGAGTGCTCCTGCATGCATTTATCGTCGAGTCACAATCTTTTCATGATTTATATTCAGTTTCGCATTCGATTTACTTATCGATAATGAATATATAATTTTTCGCCTATTTTGCAAATGTTTCATTGCTCATCTCCAAGACATCCATTTTGTATACGTCCGGATAACTTGTCTCTCATTACGGAGCAGACATTTCATTCTTTGGAGAATTCAAGTGCAGTGAGCATAATCTGTATCATCACACGATCTATGAATTACCTTCGGACGAGACTTTTTTTTGCGAACACTTTACAGCTTCCTAATAAACTGCTTGGCGGTGAATGTATTTACGACAAGCTCACTAACTGAAAAAGAAAATACACCTGTGAAATTTAGAAAAATCACATTTTTTTTATTAGCCAGCATAGCATATTTTTGAAAAAAAAGTAGATAGGAATAAAATTGTCAAGAACAGTCTGAGAAAAATATTGTCGATTATTTTCCCCATCGGAATTTCGGCCAATAGAAACGACGCGTTTAGCCTCATGTGGGGGAACCGATAGGGTAGCATTTACGCAAAAACTATTTCAGCCAAAAAGCATTTACGCAAAAACCCTTTCAGCCAAAATCCGTTTCCGCCAATGAAATGGATTTTGGCTGAAATGGTTTTTACGTAAATACTTTTTGACTGAAATAGTTTTTGCGTAAATGCTACCCTACTGCGCGGTAAGGTAGCATTTACGCAAAAATCGTGTGTGTGTGTGTGTGTGTGTGTGTATGTTACATAATCGAAAAATGTAAACCTTTTTAACTTGGGAATGCCTTGAGATATCAAGCTGAAATTTGGACCATAGATAGAGGGATCAAGCCTCATCGTTCATACAAATTTTTGTTAAAATCCACTTCATCGTTAAATTATTACGCGTTTTTTAATTTTTTGAAAAATGTCTGTTTACGCGATAACTCTTTCAATTTTCGAGATATTGATCTAAAAATTGGTATCAATTTGAGATTTCATATGCCGGTGATCGCTATTGAATTTGGTTAAGATCGGTTGAGCCGTAAAAATTTTATGATGTTTTGAATTTTTAAAAAAATTGACATTATCGCTCTATTGTAACTTTTGCAAAAATCAAGATAGCGAGCTCAAATTTTGTATATAAATAAAACAATATCCAGCCATTATATATGTATAATTTAGTGACGAACGGTATGAAATTTTTGATTTTATGGAATGTTGAATTATTTTTAAAAATATACATTATCACATTCACTTCGGAAACGCTCCAATAATCACGAAATAACGCAATAACGAAATAGAAAAAGCGAATCCACAACATGTATATTTATCTAATTAAAACAAGGATGCAAAGTAGAACCTTGCACATTGCTTCCTCATTATTTTTCGCATTTTACAAAGCTTCCTCTATGAGGAAGCCAAAAATTGAATAACATACTTCCTCGTAGAGGTAGCTTTGTAAAATGCGAAAAATAATGAGGAAGCAATGTGCAAGGTTCTACTTTGCATCCTTGTTTTAAATAACTACCACTTAATAAAACAAAGTAGTTAGTTGTAGTTTGTCGTAAAAATAACAACTTTCTACATCTGCATCAAACCTTTTAAAAAATTATAAAAGTAATAGGAGTAGTCGTATCGGTTCAATATTTCCGTAATAAGTTGTAGTTAGTTGTAAAAAGTTGTAGTAACTACAACTTATTACGAAAGTTTACAACCGTTTTGACCCTTATCGGTTGTAGATTTCCGGAAAAAGTTGTAGTTAGTTGTAGAAAGTTATAATAACTACAACTTTTTACGAAAATGTACAATCGTTTTGGCCCCCATCGGCTCTAAATTTTCGTAATAAGCTGTAGTTGGTTGTAGAAAGTTGTAGTAAACACAACTTGCTACGAAAATTTACAACCATACTCGTCCCTATCGGATGTACATTTCCGTCATTAGTTGTAGTTAGTTGTAGTAACTTCGACAAGTTTGCAAATTTTCATAGAAAGTTGTAGTTTTTCATTATTGTATAAGCCCGGAATTAGCGTAAAATGTTGTAGAAAACTCCAACAATCTTGAACCATGTTCCAAATCTCGCATTTTTTCATGAAAAGTTGTAGGAGTGGAGTAGTTTGTTATAAAGACTTATAGTTTTAAGATGTTTTCGCATAATAAGTTGTAGTTTCCGCGTAATTATTTGGAGTAGAAAGTTTTAGAAATAGTGGAGTTTCGGCGTAGAAAGTTGTAGAAATTTCTCCACCAGGGTTTTCTCCAGTTTTTACGATTTTCATCGTAAACAGTCATTAAAATCTGCAATATTTTTTCAAGTGGGAAAAGAAAAAGACAATTGAACTGAATAATGGGTTCGTTACCTACGCTCATTCGCGTCTATGTCGAAGGGCTTGAGCTCGACCAACCGCAAGGAAAGTCGGATCTTCCAGCATGGCCTGCAAAACAGCGAGAAAATCTGCCGCTTGGTCTTCGTCTATTGCCCTCCTATCGTACGACAAAGTTGCGCTCAGTCGAGTGCTCTTTTGCAGGGATGCGTCTGGAAAAAAAAAACAATTATGAGACGGCGATTTTTTATTTGGTAATTTAATACCATACACATAAAAATTGGTTTTGCGTTTGAGGCATTCTCTGTTAAAGATTCTACGATCGGAAAAAAATCAAGGATATTCTTTTTTTATACTCTTTCTAAAATTGAGAAAATCATATGTATTAAAAAAAAGACAGCGAATTTAATTCGTAAGAATAAAATTATATACTCTCTGGAGCTTGTGAAGCTTTTATTATTTTCTCTAGTTTCTTAAACACTTCTAGTCATTTTTATTGTTCAAAATTAATATACTCCGTATTTTTAACGTTTTTAATTTTTCTTTTTACATATATTCTTACCCAACACTTCCCGTCCCGTTCCTACTGCCAAAATTGCCGTTTGTGGAGGATTAATAATGGCGGAAAATTCTTTAATGCCAAACATTCCTAAGTTTGAAATTCTGAAAAGAGAATAAATGCAATAAAGTATAAAATGCTTATTCCTACTGGCTCTGAAACAGAATAATTTTGAAATTATTACGTGAACGTGCCACCCTGGAATTCGTTTGGTTTGAGAGTTCCTTCGCGCGCTTTACCAGCGAGCTCGCGAATATTTTTCGAAATTTCCGTAAGACTTTTGGTCGAGCTGCTGAACACTATTGGTGTAATGAGGCCGTTTGGCGTTGATACTGCTACAGAGACGTCGACGTTGTTCATGCGGATTGCCTTTAATTAATTTTTAAAAATTGTTAGAATCGCGATCAATTGTCATTGACGCTAACAATTTCCATTGCCAGCTTTCAACAACATTCAGATTATTAATAGCGATAGTTCGTGGTTCTTAACGTAGTTCTGCCGTGAAAAGATAAATAAGACATTTGATTTCTTTTTCAACATTTTTTTACGATCGTAAATTTTTTACGCTCACACAGTTTCGAGGGATTGTTTATTGAAAAAAATAACATGTGAAAAATCACAATTTTCGTTAAAATCGGCTCTTAAAATCTGAAAAAAATTTAGGATTCTTTCTGGGTTCAAGTGAAAATATTTGCAGTGTCAATAAAAAAAAATAGTGAGGTCAAATGGTCTATGAACTGAGCTGGATCACCTCATGTACTTATTAATAAGAGACATGCGTACGGAAAATTTGGCGAACGTCACACTAAAAAAGTGATGTTAAAAAGGAAGAATTTCAATCTAGTCTTTGATCGAAAATAAATAAATATAAATAATAAATAATATTTGTACTTATCAATTAGATATATTATTTATAACATATATAACATATAAAAAATATCGTAACATATTCCATGAAGCTCCTCGATTTGATTTTATATTTGAAGTTAAATGAGGATCCAAACGCATTTGGGTTTCCGTGATTGGAAAAAATTACGGCAACTCAAGAAAACAGACGTCGACTGCTCTCGTAATATTTGTCAAATCAGTAAATGATCAAATACGATTAATTGTAAAATTACGTGTGAAATCATATAGTATATTTTTTTAATCATTATTGAGATGCTGCAATGCATTTATTTTTAACAGAGTTGGGCACTACTTGAAGTACCGACTACTTGATTAGTACTTGAAGTAAAGACTTGAAGTACTCAAGTACTTTGTTGTACTTCAAGTACTTGCTTCTGTTCGTCAAAGTACCAAGTACAAGTACTTTTTTTAAATTTAATTCCAGAGTTGTACTACTCGATGCGCATAATTATTTTTACGATTATTAAAATAGTAACGAAAATGTTTAATTGATACAGTTTTTCCGAGAATCCCACAACGTAGATTATTGTGGAGTATCGTCACGATATATATATGTATGGTTTCGGCTTGGTTTTGGTCGCTTCATGAGGCCACGCGAGTTGTGTTTATATTATATATATCTACAAGAGGTACCTATGAATGTAAACAATTATTATTCTCTCATCATAGTCTGCAGATTTAGCCGTCATTTCGTATGGAAATCACCCGACTATAATGAGAGAACAATTATTTTTCATTTCGCTCTTTTTGAAGACGGGAGCTTTTTTAAAAAATTTTAATTTTTTTTTATTTTCATTATTTTTAGAGTGTTTTTACTTATCACTGACTTGGCCGGGCGACAGCGCCTTTACTGGCCTTATATACTGGCCGTGTAACGTATAAGAATGTAGTGGTCAAAGCGATATTTACGAATAAGCAATTTTGCAACTTTTTTCAAATTTATCTATCTCCGCGGAAACACAACGGATCCCAAAAAAATCATGGCTTTAAATCGAATGTCCCAGCCATAGAAGCTCTTTACCAACATTTGTCAAGACATTTTTTTGTCGTTTTGACAAACATGCATTTTGAAGTATCGAGGTGAGATCTTTCGATCATCGTGAAACGCATAACTCCCGTCTTTTTGCCCTGGCGGGCAGTCGGGAGTTTAAAAAAAACCGTATCTACTGATATCGAGGTTGTAGTAATGCTACGAATCGAATTATGAAAATTACTTGGAAAAAGTACTTGAAGTACAAAAAAGTACTTGATACTTCAAGTACTTGCGGTACTTTGTACTTTATACTTGAAGTACTTTTCGGTACTTTGCCCAACTCTGGTAAAATTACGTGTAAAATCATATAGTATATTTTTTATTATTATTGAGATGCTGCAATGTCTTTATTTTTAACGATTTCAAGAGGCGTCAATTCTCATATGAGAAAAATCTCCAACTTAAAGGGGAAAAAAATTTAGCAACGCGGACAATCAAATAATGGATATTGTTGCTACACATAACTATTAACTCGTTATAAGTTATGATTACTGCATCTTACCTGACCGTCCTTGTATAATGCATTCACGTCCGGACACTCGAGAAGTGCGTGAGATACGGCTTTGGTAATAAAATCGTTTACCGATACTGCAACTCCATCAGCTTTGAGTTTGCTGCGTACTTCCGTTAATTTGTCGATATTGATGTCTACAGTTGCGTAAGAATGAGGAATAACGCTCTAAAACAAGCATATCAACGATTTACAAAATTACTTCAACATTTAGTTGAATATTGAATCAACAAATGAGTGATTTTTAAAGATTTTCTGGCTTTTTTTTTCAATGATCCTCAAGATTTCTGCATCTCCATTTTTGAATCTTCGGACAACGATAACAATTCAACCGTAAATCTGAGTCAGAATTCCTTCTGCAGTCTTTTATCTTTTTCAATTATCTAAACGCGGATTTAATGTTAAAAATATCTGTTTAAATTTAAGGGTGTTTTGCGTTAAATTAATACTTTGGCTCATAGATTCTAAGCGACCGCTAGTAAGAAAAAAATTCCAAGGCAGTTTTTTGTGTTTCCAATTATCTAGACGCGGATTTTTGTTTTTAAGTTCGTATTAAGGGGATGCTGGAGTAGATTTTTTTGCCGACTTTGGTTGGTAAGTTTTTCGATCAGGACACAGGTGGCGCCAACGTAGTCTGTTTACTTTTGGCAAAAGATACTGAATCTCCCGAAAAGCAATATGGCCGCACACGATATGTCAGCTAACCTTTGCCGTAAGATTTAATTGTTTCTGGAAATTAGATGTGTAAAATCAGACCGGACGTCAATTGTGTGATGATTTCTGAATATTCGAAAGCCATCAGAATGTCAAATACACAAGCCAAATCCATGTATAGTGTATACTACGGTCGCGTTGCAAAGGCTCGGAGCTTTTGCCAAAAGAAAACAGACTACATCGGCGCCACTTGTGGTCTAATCGGGAAACTTCATTTGTGCTCTTCTTAACCCACTCTGATCGCGAACAGACTACGTGAACGTAGTCTGAGTTTTGCGTGGATTCCTTTTGTGTAATTGACTTTTCGACGCTCGTAGAATATTCAGAGAACATTAAAGAATGGACGTACATTTCGATTTAACGTATGTGAGTTCCAGAATCTTTTATATCTTACCAAACAGGCGATGCTGTCAAACCCTGGCGGCCATTTTGATTTCGGGAGGTTTAGTAATATACGATTTTTGTCAATTATTGTACGTTTTCACCAAATATTCGAATATACGTCCACTCGTTTATGTTGATATTACAATCGTGTACAATTTCAAGCATGTGTGTAGCGTATTAACGAAGAATAATCAAAACTACGAAAAAGCCTGTTTTTACCGCACAAAGTCGGTAATAAAATCGACTCCAGCATCCCCTTAAAAGGCTTTTTTCCTTAAATGTATACTTTAGCTCGTCGTAGATCCTAAACCATTCCTCCCGAATAAATTTCCGGTTAAGAGTTTTTTCTTTTTACGTTTATCTAAACTCGGTTATTTTTTCTTTTTTTTCGATCAGACTTATAGGTTTTGGTTTCCTCATAGAGGAAGCTTTGTTTTCATGAAATTTTTTTTTTCTAGATTTTCAAGTGTTGTGCCCGAAAAACAGACGAGTGATCAATTCGTCGTGATAAGGGCGGGATTGTTTCGATAGAGGGATCTTCCCGATTTAAGGATTGAAATCCACGAGTTTTCCACATATAAAGATATTTATTCAAAAGAAATTTGAACTAGATAATTCGTGGCGCGAATTATTCCGATAAAAGTATGTGATTTTTACAAGTCCTTGTGTCTAACTCGAGCCCAACCGTTCGATTCGAATAATCAATTAAGACTGAATTTACTTCTGATTGATACCCACCAATTTGCCTAAAATTGGTGCGTATGCATTAGGGCTGTTCAAAAAAACATAATTTCTTTATAATCGGTTGCTCCTGAAATGTTGTATTGATTATAACAAAAAAAATGTTTTCGCGAAAGCTGGGAGTTGTGCAATGATATTAAGTACTACCGCATCAAGGCCGAAATTCATTAAAAATGGCGACTTTTAGAAATTTTTTTTTTTTACTTGGTGAAGCGCTCATGGAGATTGTGGTTGCTTTCGATAGACTCTGAAATTGTGTAAAGGCAGAAACATGTTCGATAATGATTAGTACTGCCGCATCGATATTGAAGTTACCAAAATAAAAAATGAAATCCATTAAAACATTGAAATATTCATCTGGTCATCGACTATTTCGCGCGTTTTCAAATGACAAAATGGCTCATGAAACGGGAGTCCTGCATGATCAAATTTAGTACTGCCGCATCGATATCGCAGTTTCCCAAAATTCGAAAATCGCTTATCATCATCATGATTATGATCATACATGACTCCCGTTTCAAGAGCCATTTTTTCGATGAGCAGACAAATATTTCAATGTTTGAAAGGATTTAATTTTTTGATTTTGGTAACTTCAATGTCGATGCGGCAGTAGTAAACATTATCGAACATGTTTCTTTGCACAATTTCTTAGTCTATCGAAAGCAACCACAATCTCCATGAGCGCTTCACCACGTTAAAAAAAAATTAACAAAAATCGCCGCTTTTCATGAATTTTGCCCTTGATGCGGCAGTACTTAAGGTAGTTCTGTCGCTTCACGCTCACTTCGCATAAGTTTCCGAAAAATGAGAGCGAATTGCAAACACTTCTCGATGATATAAAAATCTGTAAAAAATCATGCCTATTAAAGATGCTGAAGACATTAATTCGGCATAATAATAATTCCAAAATGTTATTAACAAATTGATGAAAAATAAAATTGTTTAACAAATTTTCCGACAACTTAATTTTTTTGATTCGGTGAAAATGATTTGTTCCTTTTTCTGAGTACGTATGAATTTTTTCAAATTTTTTTCTTTGCTTTGAATTTTTCGATTTTTTACATGGAAAAAATCACAAAATGCAAAGCAAAGAAAAAAATTTGAAAATATTCATACGTATTCACAAAAATGAACGAATCATTTTCATCGAAACAAAAAAATTAGGTTGTCGGAAGATTTGTTGAACATTTTTATTTTTCATCAATTTGTTAATAACATATTGGAATTATTATTATGTCGAAATAATGTCTTAAGTATCTTAAATATGCATGATTTTTTTCAGATTTTTATATCATCACGAAGTGTTTGCAATTCGCTCTCATTTTTCGGAAACTTATGCGAAGTGAGCGTGAAGCGACAGAACTACCTTAATATCATCGCACAACTGCCAGCTTTCGCGAAAACATTTTTTTTTGTGATAATCAATACAGCTTTTCAGGAGCAACCGATTATAAGAAAATTATGTTTTTTTGAACAGCCCTAGTATGCATTTATTGCTTCCGCGTACATTGCTTCATCGAACGATACCGACCCTGCGCTGAGTCAAAGCGCGAGCTCTTCCGGAATCGTTCGATTGCCCAATCGCTCCAAAACGTCTGACGGACCTCCGCAAAAAACGTACGCCGGAGAAAAGTCAGCTCCGTCGAATAAACGTGGTTTCGTATTTCTAGCTCGCTCCATGGCGAAGTTTAAACGGTGCATTGAACTTGTTTGGTCAGTGACCGAAAAATTTCCTTTTAAAATTCGGGGCGCAACACAAGTCAGGACACTCAGAATGGTCCAAAACATTGAGAAAAATGGTTTAGAAAAGATCGTTTAAATTACGTCTAGTAAAAAAAAAACCACTGAAATTTAGCAAAATTGCAAATTAAATACGATTATTTGCCCGAAGACTCCAACGAAGAGCCACACTATAAAATTAATAGGTGATAAGTTGCGATAGTATAGCCATGCTTCGTACCTTCGATTCTCCAAGTCGTTTAGCAATAACTGCACGTATATTTGAAACCTCAAGATCTCTGTAGGTGGAAGGTCCTTTTTTATTAATTACTGTGGGTCCTCTGACCTGAGTAGGAGCCGCACCAGCCGCAGTGGATGGTGATGATGCTGCATAATGAATTACTCGTTAGTAGTAAAAATTTTGCGTAAATTTAATTTTAAAAACTTTCACTTTCAAGATAAAATTTTATTGACTTGATTTCAGATTAGTTTTTTCTGAGTTATCAACTCACCGGCCTTGAGTGTGACTTTTTGTACGTTATTCGCCTGTATATGCGCCAAAACATCGCCTTTTAGAAGTCTGTTCGGTCGCCCCGTTCCTTTAACCGAGCCTGAACTCAGACCGTATTCTTCAAGAAGTCGTTTTACTGCCAAACCGTAAACTCTGCCAGACATTAAGGAATTTGTATAAAGAAAAACTTCACAGTGACAAATTAGGTTAATGAAAACAACTATCATTAATTGAATATGTCAAATAACTATCTTTTCTTGAATTTGACAAACGATGTTAAAACAACTGTCAATTAATGACCTTTTGACATCTCAAAACAAACGTAATTTCATCATCAAAAGCGACAAAAATGATCTGTCAAGTTGTAATACTATAGTGACTGCTTCTTTGCAGAGAAAACTTTATTTTGTCACCGTTTTTTTCGAATTTCTATGTGAGATTATTTAACATGGTGTAAAACCTCGAGAAAAGCGGTTTAAAAAAAGTATCTGAATTTATGTGTGGGATGGGGGTCAAAATAGCGAATGGCTAAAATAGCGAATTTCAAAATAAGGAACGTCTAAATATAGAATGACCATCATTATAAAATCCACTATTTCAGCCATTTGCTATTTTGACCTCCATCTTATTAAAATGCAATCAAAATAGCGAATGGGCAAAACAGCAAGTGGCTAAAATAGCGAATTTCAAAATAAGGAACGTCTAAATATAGAATGACCATCATTATGAAATTCACTATTTCAGCCATTCGTTATTTTGACCTCCATCTTATTAAAATGCAATCAAAATAGCGGATGGGCAAAACAGCAAATGACTAAAACAGCGAATTTCAAAATAAGGAACGTTTAAATATAGAATGGCCATCATTATGAAATTCACTATTTCAGCCATTCGCTATTTTGACCCCCATCTTATTAAAATGCAATCAAAATAGCGAATGGGCAAAATAGCAAATGGCTAAAATAGTGAATTTCATAATGATGGTCATTCTATATTTAGACGTTCCTTATTCTGAAATTCGCTATTTTAGCCATTCGCTATTTTGACCCTCACCCTATGTGTGTATTTGGGTACATTTGACAGGTCTACAAAATTCAAACGGCTGTATCTCAAGAACATCCTTGGCAATCAAGCTAAAATTTGGTAGGTCGATAGAGCAACAACACTCGTTCGTGTTGCGTGAAACTTTATGGAAAAACTTTATGGACAACGTGAAAATTTATGGAAAAATTTAACCATCTTTTCAAATTTTATAAGTCTGAGTTTTTTGAAAAAAGTGTGTATGCTCTCTACCTGCCGCAATTTATTAAACAATGAGCGAAACAGTTCTTAACAAATAAAGTAATGTAAACGGACCGTCGGCATTAGATTTGGAGCTTCATCTATATAACGCTTTGGATTTTATAGGATTTAGAATTTTTATAAACTGTATGTTGTTTTAATTTAAGTCAACTTCGACAAACTGAGCTCGAATTTTTTACAAGGTCGAACTAATATTCAGCTGTAGTAGATATTAAATTTGGTGAAGATCGGTAAAGACATTCGGATTTTATAAAATTCGGAATTTTCAAAAAAATGGACGTTGTCGTTCTAATATTCGAGTTTTATAGAATTACGAATTGCAATAAAACAAAAAAAGGTTGCAAAGTCGGGCCTTGAACATTGATTCCTCATTTTGCATTTTTCCCAAAACTCCCTCTAATAGGAACCTAAATTCGGTCATTATATTTGCAATGTGCAAGGCCCGACATTGCAATGAAAAAAAAAACATTGCAATGTTTTTTTTTAACTCACTGTCCACTTGGAGGAGGTTTCGGTCCTGCAGGTGCTCCCGCCGGTGCCGAAGAAGGCGCCGGCGCACCTGCAGATTTCGCTGGACTTGGAGCAGCCGCAGCTTCCGGAACAATCGTTGGAACAACGGCAGTTTTCCAATCACTCCCTTTCTCCATAGTTAAAGCAATCAATTGTCCTACTTCGACCTGAGATCCTTCTTTCATCTTGTAAAAATAAGAAAACGATGACGTCGCTTCGATAAATAGTCGATTAAAAATAATAAGACAAGAAAATACTTTTTATGTTTATGAATTGCAATTAAGTGCAAAATTATTACGATCTCAAAAATAGTACGCATTTTAATGAACTTATTGTAATTGAATTATATGCTTACGAGAATTTTCGCTAATATCGCTTCCTCATCCATTTCGAAAGTCATAACAGCTTTGTCGGTCTGTATGTCGGCAAGAGCGTCGCCGGGCGATATTTCATCTCCTTCTTTCTTCAACCACTTGACAATAGTACCTGAGGTCATGGTTGGCGAAAGCGCGGGCATCGCTACGTTAACTCTAAAAAAAAGTGGACAAATTTTTTTTTTTCGATATGAATTAATAGTTTCGGCTGATTAAAATATTTTTAAAAAATCTTTGCATATTTTATTTATTTGGTGAATGTTTTTCTACATTTTTTATCAGGAATGTCATTAATTTTTTCGTACTACATTCTGCTTCATTTTATTACGTTGCTGAAACGGCCGTTATACTTTTTTTAATACATTCCGCTCGATTTTGCAAAGGGTCTAGGAATGTCATTACATTTGGAGTATATTTTGCTCCGTTTTATGAATATTGTAAAGGTGCTAGTTTGTGTGAACGTTTGCTCCATTTTTCAAATTTTCCAGAAAGGCTAGTACTATTTTCTAAATTTCACAACCATTTACCACAGAACTGCAATGAATCTGTTAAGCATAATATAAAAGTAACAATCACTGGAAGCTGCAGAAGCTGTTCCAGATGAAATCTCATCTTAGCATGTGAAATTAAATCTAGACATATTTTGTTCTGATGAATATTGCGATTAATTTAATTAATTTGCTGAAAGGGTTGTTATACTTTTCTAATACATTCTGCTCTATTTCACAAATTGTCCAGAAGTGCCATTAATACTTTTGGAGTCACTTTTACAATATTTTACAAATATTGTAAAAGTTTTACAATAAAACATAACAATACAAACATACAATAAAAACATACAATAAAAACTTTTACAATATTTTACAAATATTGTAAAAGTTTTGTTTACAAAATTTTACAAATATTGTAAAAGTTTCGTTTACAAAATTTAACAAATATTGTAAAAGTTTCGTTTACAAAATTTAACAAATATTGTAAAAGTTTCGTTTACAAATATTGTAAAAGTTACTCCAAAAGTATTAAAGACACTTCTGGACAATTTGTGAAATAGAGCAGAATGTATTAGAAAAGTATAACAACCCTTCCAGCAAATTAATTAAATGAATCACAATATTCACCAGAAAATAATACGTCTAGATTTAATTTCACATGCCAAGATGAGATTTCATTTTTACTTCACTTTTACAATATTTGTAAAATATTGTAAAAGACAATATTTTACAAATATTGTAAAATATTGTCCTTTATTGTTAAATTATTATCCTTTATACAAATATTGTATTTTACAAATATTGTAAAAGTGCCACTTCCTAGGACCACGTTTAATTGATTGTTCTAAATTTTTTCAGAAAAGCTTTCAGCAGTACTCTTTGTTTAAAATTCATAGCCATTGACTACAAAATGCAAGATACAAAAGTAACAAATACAGTACTGGCCAGCTGGTATTGGCTGCGATGGACCACTGGGAGCTGCAGGAGGTGCAGGAGCCGCCGCAGCAGCAGCTGCAGGTGCGGGCGCACCTGCAGAAGCCGTTCCAGATGGCATTTCAACTTTTGTCCAATCTTCATCAGACTCGACAGTCAGAGCGATTAAAGTTCCGACTTTGATGTCTTTTGTGCCTTCTGGGACCTTAAATAAATATCGCATCAAAATTTCAATGTTCGCTTCTATCAAAATATTCAACCTTAGAGTTTCTTACGATAATCTTAGCTAGCGTAGCTTCATCATCCATCTCAAAGGTCATAACAGCTTTGTCAGTCTGAATATCGGCCAAAGCATCGCCTGCCTGAATGGCATCTCCCTCTTTTTTCATCCACTTGACGAGCGTTCCGGTTTCCATTGTCGGAGAAAGCGAAGGCATGAAAACCTCCTTTCCCTTTACTGCAGTTCATATTAAACGTTTGACAGCCAGTTAATCGACCAAATTAAGCGCTTGATTGCATAATCGAGATTAATAGACGGCAAAAAAAAAAAAGTAAAGTGAGGTTATGTCGGTAAAAACATAAATTTTCAATTGTTAAACAATAAGAAAGTCTCTGTAGTTGCAAGTATATAAAACAAAAAAAAGCAAACGAAAACAGCTGGACAAGAACAGGTCCGTATTTATAATTGGAGATTTCCGCAAACATAACCTCAAAATTTTGTCAAAACAATGATTTTTGGTGAAATTTATGAATGACGTTACTCACCATTCATAATCCAACTCGTGTGGATCCATGATCGACGATATTTCGAAGGAACAAACACGCGTGACACTCGATTTTTGTCTAAACTTAATGAACAGAGACCGAACCTGCACCTCATCATTTGCGCCATGGTCGACAGACGGACGGACGAGCAAATCACTGCTGCGCTTGCAAATCCAGCGCCGAAGAAGCGAGTGACCTCTTCCGCGTCCTCTACGTCAAGGTCATATGTTATCGTTCATCTGCAGGTACATTTTCCTCATGCATCTCGCTGCAAGTTCATTGAATTAAACATTCGGCAATTATTGATTGCCGCAAACAATGCATTTGATGCAATAAAGAAACAATTGTTTTTTGCACGTAAGAAAAGTGCATTAATTAAAAGAAAGTGATCCAATTGGTCCCGAGATATCGTACGATCGATAGCCCATTCGCGTATCACATGGGCTGATAGGGTTCTCAATGTGTCTTGTAGAAAAAATTCGTTTCTATGAATTATTGGGGCAGAAATGAAGAATTCTGATGGTTTTTGTGGCAGACTAAATTATGGGAGAAATTCTTACGACGAGATCTGCTCATTTTTGCAGCTATTGCAAATAACCGCCTGTTGATTGATAAGCGCTCGGTTTGTGTTTATTTAACCGGAAGTAATGATCTAGAGGATTTTGACGATCTTTTGGAAGTCAATTTAAGGATGTTCGACTGTTTCACACTAGTCAAATAAATTTTTGTAATTGTTTTATTAAAGTTTAATGCATTAAATAAAAATAGTAGAGAGTAGATTGAATTGAATTATGTATACTTAAGCTAGAGAAAGATTAATAGTGCCGGATTTGCATACAGATTAACTAATTAACGTTACTTTCCAATGGGATACATTTTCGTTCAGTTTTTTTTCAGGAATAATCTATAATTTATTGCCAATTTTGATGAGTGATGGCTCATTCTCTTTCTTGAAAGATGCTCTACAAATTGACCGGCTGGATATTTGATATTATTGATCGTTTAATAATTATAGCCTGTTGTTTAACAAAAATCAAAATACTTTCATAAACAATGCATTTGCCGTAATAAAGAAACAATTGTTGTTTGTCCGTAAGAAAAGTGCATTAATTAAGAGAAAGTGATCCAATTGGTCCCGAGATATCGTACGATCGATAGCCCATTCGCGTATCACATGGGCTGATAGGGTTCTCAATGTCTCTTGTAGAAAAAATTCGTTTCTATGAATTATTGGGGCAGAAATGAAGAATTCTGATGGTTTTTGTGGCAGACTAAATTATGGGATAAATTCTTACGACGAGATCTGCTCATTTTTGCAGCTATTGCAAATAACCGCCTGTTGATTGATAAGCGCTCGGTTTGTGTTTATTTAACCGGAAGTAATGATCTAGAGGATTTCGACGATCTTTTGGAAGTCAATTTAAGGATGTTCGACTGTTTCACACTAGTCAAATAAATTTTTGTAATTGTTTTATTAAAGTTTAATGCTTTAAATAAAAATAGTAGAGAGTAGTTTGAATTGAAGCATGTATACTTAAGCCAGAGAAAGATTAATAGTGCCGGATTTGCATACAGATTAATTAATTAACGTTACTTTCCAATGGGATACATTTTCGTTCAGTTTTTTTCAGGAATAATCTATAATTTTTTGCCAATTTTGATGAGTGATGGCTCATTCTCTTTCTTGAAAGATGCTCTACAAATTGACCGGCTGGATATTTGATATTATTGATCGTTTAATAATTATAGCCTGTTGTTTAACAAAAATCAAAATACTTTCATAAACAATGCATTTGCCGTAATAAAGAAACAATTGTTGTTTGTCCGTAAGAAAAGTGCATTAATTAAGAGAAAGTGATCCAATTGGTCCCGAGATATCGTACGATCGATAGCCCATTCGCGTATCACATGGGCTGATAGGGTTCTCAATGTCTCTTGTAGAAAAAATTCGTTTCTATGAATTATTAGGGCAGAAATGAAGAATTCTGATGGTTTTTGTGGTAGACTAAATTATGGGATAAATTCTTACGACGAGATTTGCTCATTTTTGCAGCTATTGCAAATAACCGCCTGTTGATTGATAAGCGCTCGGTTTGTGTTTATTTAACCGGAAGTAATGGTCTAGAGGATTTTGACGATCTTTTGGAAGTCAATTTAAGGATGTTCGACTGTTTCACACTAGTCAAATAAATTTTTGTAATTGTTTTATTAAAGTTTAATGCTTTAAATAAAAATAGTAGAGAGTAGTTTGAATTGAAGCATGTATACTTAAGCCAGAGAAAGATTAATAGTGCCGGATTTGCATACAGATTAATTAATTAACGTTACTTTCCAATGGGATACATTTTCGTTCAGTTTTTTTCAGGAATAATCTATAATTTTTTGCCAATTTTGATGAGTGATGGCTCATTCTCTTTCTTGAAAGATGCTCTACAAATTGACCGGCTGGATATTTGATATTATTGATCGTTTAATAATTATAGCCTGTTGTTTAACAAAAATCAAAATACTTTCATAAACAAACAGCTATAATTATTAAACGATCAATAATATCAAATATCCAGCCGGTCAATTTGTAGAGCATCTTTTAAAAAAGAGAATGAGCCATCACTCATCAAAATTGGCTAAAAATTATAGATTATTCTTGGAAATAACTGAACGAAAATGTATCCCATCGGAAAGTAACGTTAATCGGTTAATCTTTATGCAAATCCGTCACTATTCATTTCTCTCTCGGTTAAGTGTACATGCTTCAATACAAATCAACGCTCCACTACAGTTATTTAGTTCATTAAACTTTAATGAAACAATTTAAAAAATTTAGCACTGATTTGACTAGTGTGTAACAATCGAACATCCTTAATACGGAATACAAATATCTTTTATAGAAATAGTTAATTACCATCAATTTTGTTAGATATTAAGAACTCTTATTGTTTTTATGTTGGTCTAAATTTTGGACAAATCTCTGATAATGAGATCTATTCATTTTTATGGTAATTGCAATCTTAAATGACTGTTAATTAATAAGCGTTTGGTTTGTGTTTATTTAACCGGAAGTAAGAGTCTTAAATATTTTTTGTAGCACTAAGAAATCATATTAATACAGGATTTTCAATAAAATATATTATATGAAGATATATTAGAGGCATTCCACCGTTTATCGACAGGATCGCGATCCTCATATTTTTATTATTTTTTTTTTTTGAGATGTTGTAGATCAATATAAAAAAACATTAGAATTTTTTCTAGATTTAAAAAAAAAAATTTATTTACCTAAAATTTGATTTTCTCAAAAAGTACGTCGATTTTTTTTTTTTTTTACAGTAAATGTTGTGTCCAAAAACAAAATTTTTGAGCCTAGGCCCAGAGTGGGGCGCGGCCTATATTAGCAGCTAAAAATAAAACAAAATTTAAAAAAAAAATTTAAATAATACCCCAAACTTGAATCTCTTTAAATTTATATAGTAAATTCTGTGTCCAAAAACGAAATTTTTGAGACTAGAACCAAAATGGGAGGCGAAATTCCTGTAATTTAATTATCAAATAATATTAAAACATGTTTTTTAATTTTTTATTTTTATTTTCTTTTGCTACTATTCTAAGCTGCCCCCCGTTTTCACACGAGTCTCAAAAATTTTGTTTTTGTACACAGAATTTACTGTAAAAAATTCAAATATATAGTCGACGTAGTTTTTGCGAAATTCAAATTTTTAGTGATTATACTAATTTAAAAATTTTACTTACAGAAGAATTTTATTTTTAGTTGCTATTCTAGACTGCTCCCCATTTTCGTTCTAGTCTCAAAAATTTCGTTTGTGGACACAGAATTTACTATAAATTTTATTTTTAAATCGTCGATGTACTTTTTGAGAAAATCAAATTTTAAGTAATTTAAAAAAAAATTCATATCTGAAAAAAATTCTAGAGTGTTTTTTAATATTGCTCTGCAACATCTCGAAAGGAAAGAAAATAATAAAAATATGAGGGTCGCGACCCTGTCAATAACCGGTGGAATGCCTCATTAATACTCTAGAGGAAGTTCTGTGAATTTTTTAATGCAGATTGAGACATTTCATACTCCAGGATGTCCAACAATGATCTAAAAAATCATTTCTCAATTCCATATGAAATTTCTCCCAAGTAATTCTACGAACTAGTAAACTTTGGAGAACCTCTAAAAGATTGATCAAAAAACTATTCGATCTATTAATAAAGGATGTCTCATATGTTCAATTGTTTTCTGGACTTAGAATATTTTCGCTGCCAGCGGACTTAGAAAAAAATCGCATTTGTGTGTCTCTGACTAAATTTCGCTATGCGGGACATAGAAAAGAAATCGTATTCGTTGCACGATTATTGTCCTTCCTTCAGATTTAGAAAAATGTGATTTCCTATACGATTTTTTAGTGACACAAAGATTTAACTATACTTCAAACCGATATAAAGCGATGAAGCTTTTAAAAAGCTTAAATTAGTGTATTTACATAATTAATTGCTTCGGTCTCCCTTCGCCACATGGTAGCAGTGGACAACGAAAAGTTACCACTGCGAGACAATCGACGAAGTTTCAAATTCGACAATTTGCGGAAATTTTTCGTCGTCCACGCGTCGAAGGAAGAACGTAGCGATTAATAATGTAAGTACACCAAATTATACTTTTTAAAAGCTTCATCGATTTTATGTCGTTTTGAAGTATAGTTAAGTCTTTGTGTCACTAAAAAATCGTATAGGAAATCACATTTTTCTAAATCTGAAGGAAGAACAATAATTGTGCAACGAATACGATTTTTTTCTATGTCCCGCATAGCAAAATTTAGTCAGAGACACACAGATGCGATTTTTTTCTAAGTACATTGGCAGCGAAAATATTCTAAGTTCAGAAAGCAATTGAATCGCGTCGAGTTTTTCGAGCGGCTTACGGGCTTGTCATGCGGAATTGTCGCGAAAAATGTTCCATTTTTTTTAACTGGTAAATTTGACGATAAATAAGTTATTACTAATGCATTAAAGACACGTAAAAAGGCGTTATTTAAAAAATTAAATTATTTATTTACAAAACAATTGTATGCAACACATCACTTTAAGGCTAATATGTACATTTCGTTGGGCTTAATTAAATTAACAACCGTACGTACGCATTCACTCACACTTTTGCAAACGCACAAACACACACACACAAAAAACACATACATACTCACACCTTCCTTTTTTCATAAGTTATTTTGCAATAATCCAAACGCTGACCTTTTAATTATTGCTCGAGGATAGAAGTAAAAAAGGCTCGATAATTCTGGGCGTTCCGCTCCAAAAAACTGTTCATCAACAATACAGTGCAGCGTTTATTGAGCAATTAGGTAGTTCCCTTCGATTTATGTGAAAAAAATCCACTTTTCAATTATTTATGTAACTTATAAAAAGAAGATATTATTTTCCTTCGATCTACGTGAAAAAAAATCCACTTTTCAACTGTTTATGTAGCTTATAAAAAGAAGATATTATTTTCCTTCGATCTAAGTAAAAAAAAATCCACTTTTCAATTATTTATGTAACTTATAAAAAGAAGATATTATTTTTCTTCGATCTACGTGAAAAAAAATCCACTTTTCAATTGTTTATGTAGCTTATAAAAAGAAGATATTATTTTCCTTCGATCTAAGTAAAAAAAAATCCACTTTTCAATTATTTATGTAACTTATAAAAAGAAGATATTATTTTTCTTCGATCTACGTGAAAAAAAATCCACTTTTCAATTGTTTATGTAGCTTATAAAAAGAAGATATTATTTTCCTTCGATCTACGTTAAAAAATCCTCTTTTTAATTGTTTCTGTAGCTTATAAAACGAGGAAATGTGTAGAAAAAAGTGACTTCTTCACAGTATTATCGTTATTACCCTGCAAAATTCGCGTGTAAATGACAACTTGTGAAAAAACTACGCGTAGAAAAAATCGTTCATTAAATTCAACAGATCTGTACGTTGTTTTTTTTTTTACCTACACGAACTCATTATAACAAGTAGTCGCTTGTTATTGTCGCTAAATTAAATATGTGGAAATATCTCAATCAATTTCCACCGCCCACGGGTGATCCGGAATCCGACCGTATTGTATTCCGGTTAAATGCTTCAGAAACGATCTGTACAACGGATTAGGTTGCTTCACTGTTGGAATATGAAGTTCTTGGCCCACGTAGTCAATGTACGAAATTGGGCTCACAACGCACGCTGTTCCTGCGCCGAATAATTCCAGAAGCTGCAAGGAAAGTTATTTATTTATTTATTTAATTATTGCATATTATTATTTTTTAATTATTCAAAATTGGAACTTGCAAAATATTTTCTTATTCTTTATCTTCCAAAAAACTTAATTTGTATTAAACTTAGTTCGATAAAATTTACATTTTTATCAAGTTTATCAAATCAAACCTAAATTTCATTCGACTTCAATAATAAAGAAGTTTGAAACATTCAAAGAGCTTTAAAATCACATAAGATCGATTTATTTTTTTTCAATATGATTGACAATAACGATAAATAAAGATTTCTTTATGACGTAAGTAGAAAATCATGTTGAGGTATTATCAATGGAATTGTGTTTTTATTGTTGAATAATTGATTGCGGATATCCTTTTATTTAAGGAATGCAAAGAAAGTGAATACGAGATATCGTTTTTTGGATGTGTCTGTCATTGATTATCTAATCGCGTTATCAGTTGTGATATGAAGATTTCATTCACTCACTCTGTTCTCGGAATTCAACCGACAGACTTCGTCCATAGTGATGGTTCTCTCGGTGACTTTGAACTGATTCCATTCTCGGGCCAACGACAAAATAGAGTTCCTCGTTACTCCGGGTAAAATTAAACCGTTGAGATTTGGCGTGGTTAATTCTTTTTCTGCATACGGGAAATAATAAATAAAATTAGATAGACATTCGTAAAAACATTCTACTACTGTGAAAATTATAGGAATTATGGAATGTATAGAATTTATAGAATTTAGAATAGAATTAGTAGAATGGAATAGAAGTACTAGAAAATCATTCTACTACTCTGAAAATTATAGAAATTATGAAATGTATAGAATTTACAGAATTTATAGAATTTAAAAAACTTATAGAATTCATACAATTTATAGAATTTATAAAATTTATAGAATTTATAAAATTTATAAATTTTACAAATTTATGGAATTTATAGAAATTATGAAATGTATAGAATTTATAGAATTTATAGAATTTAGAATAGAATTAGTAGAATGGAATAGAAGTAGAAGAAAATCATTCTACTACTGTGAAAATTATAGAAATTATGAAATCTATAGAATTTAGAATAGAATTAGTAGCATGGAATAGAAGTAGTAGAAAATCATTCTACTACTGTGAAAATTATAGAAATTATGAAATGTATAGAATTTATAGAATTTATAAAATTGATAAATTTTTCAAATTTATAGAATTTATAAAATATATAAAATTTTCAAATTTATAGAATTTATAAAATATATAAATTTTTCAAATTTATAGAATTTATAAAATATATAAATTTTACAAATTTATAGAATTTATAAAATATATAAATTTTTCAAATTTATAGAATTTATAAAATATATAAATTTGACAAATTTATAGAAT
Source organism: Ephialtes manifestator (assembly GCA_963970395.1). Taxonomy (NCBI): domain Eukaryota; kingdom Metazoa; phylum Arthropoda; class Insecta; order Hymenoptera; family Ichneumonidae; genus Ephialtes; species Ephialtes manifestator. The sequence goes on from OZ019982.1 coordinate 16,496,038, forward strand.
TTATAAAATATATAAATTTTTCAAATTTATAGAATTTATAAAATATATAAATTTTTCAAATTTATAGAATTTATACAATATATAAATTTTACAAATTTATAGAATTTATAAAATATATAAATTTTACAAATTTATAGAATTTATAAAATATATAAATTTTACAAATTTATAGAATTTATAAAATATATAAATTTTACAAATTTATAGACTTTATAAAATTTAAAAAATTTTCAAATTTATGGAATTTATAAAATTTTAAAATGTTTTCAAACTTATAGAATTTATAAAATTTGAAAAATTTTCAAATTTATAGAATTTATAAAATTTAGAAAATTTTCAAATTTATAGAATTTATAAAATTTAGAAAATTTTCAAATTTATAGAATTTATAAAATTTATAAAATTTTCAAATTTATAGAATTTATAAAATTTAGAAAATTTATGGAATTTAGAAAATTTAAAAATTGTTTCACACTTATAGAATTTAGAAAATTTAAAAAATTTTCAAATTTATAGAATTTAGAAAATTTAAAAAATTTTCAAATTTATAGAATTTAGAAAATTTATAAAATATATGGAATTTATTAATAAATACATCGAATTCATAGTTATCACAATTTTCATAATTATCGTAAATGAAAAAAAAAAATTCCCCGTACCTCCATCGTCATTGATGAAGTACATGAAAATATTCATGGTACCGACTTCGGTGACTTGATTGTCATCTCCGTAGAGCCACAGCACCTGTTGTAATCCCTTTTCCGTAGCCTCTCGTTGAACTTGAATCGTGGGTGCGTAATTACTGCCCATTTTTCGATCTCCACAACCGCCTGGCCAGGCCCTAGTGTAACGTGGATCAGCGAGCAAAGACACACCCTGATCTTCAGAATCTCCTTTGAAATATGCACCCACTGGGCACAAAATTACGTAGAGGAGAGCCGAATCTGATGCTGCAACCCCTAAAGTAGGCTGTGACATAAAAAAAGATTACGTTGAATTATGAATTACATATTTATTGCAAACTTGGCAGCGGCTTTTCGTAACAAGATACGTAAACGACTCAAGAGCACCCAAAAATAAATATTTCATAAGCGATTACAGAGTATCGCAAGATTAGGAACAATTCAATGAATTTCATAAGGTTTCCGATAATTCATTTAATCAATTTTCGTGAAAAAAAAATAGTATTCATTTATATCGTAATCAATTAGTGGCGATGCGTGTAATAGATTTTAAAAATATAATAGATATAAAATTATTTTATAACAGAATTTATTGATTATCGATATTAACGAAGTTTGCTTATTACTACCAGTTTATTTGTGCTATAATTGATAATACTATCCTTATCAGAAATTATTATGTTGAAGTTTAAAAAATTTAAGGAGGAACCGAAATGGCAACAGTCTGTGAAAATGATTACCAGTGTTATAAGTGAGCATTTAATCAAAATTGGCTGTACTTTTTGGTAATTTCTTAACGTGTATTTATCTTCCACACGAAATAAGTAAAGTCACCTAGCCTAATTATAAATTGATTTCGAAAATTTGACGGTAACATTACAAGTTCGACAATCTAATATTTAAAAGTGAAAATGTATAAATTATGATAAGGAAGGAATACTAAACTAAATTTGCAGCCTTTTAAATTTATATTATTAGCGTTATCGTATAATAAATGCTGCGAACTCCCATCAGGAGCTATTCTGAGAATGCCAACGCAAATCGAATCAGTGTGCAACAGTTCTTCATATTTAAGTAGTATTTCGTAACAGTAAATTTAATTAATTTTTGTAACAGAAAATTTCTCAAATCTTTTTCATTATTGTTACACTGTTAGAAAAGATTGCAAGTTTTTATTCATAAACTCGTCATCGAAATTTAATATACAATTGTGGTATAAAATTCATGTACTTTTCCAGTAAAATTAAAGTAAATTATTAAAATTAAAGTACTTTTACTGTAAAATTAATGTAAATTATTGAATGTGCTGTACCATACATTAATTTTACATTACACTTGTATACTAAATTTAATATACTGGTTTATGAATAAAAATTTCCAGTAAAAGTACACTAAATTTCAGGCAGATTTTTTTTACAGTGTACTTTAAATATCTAATACAGATTGACAAGAAATTTGTGGTACAAATTGTGAATAATAACTTCTACTCTGGTACTGTAATTTTCTAGTCAATTTTAAAAATATAATAGATATAAAATTATTTTATAACAGAATTTATTGATTATCGATATTAACGAAGTTTGCTTATTACTACCAGTTTATTTGTGCTATAATTGGTAATACTATCCTTATCAGAAATTATTATGTTGAAGTTTAAAAAATTTAAGGAGGAACCGAAATGGCAACAGTCTGTGAAAATGATTACCAGTGTTATAAGTGAGCATTTAATCAAAATTGGCTGTACTTTTTGGTAATTTCTTAACGTGTATTTATCTTCCACACGAAATAAGTAAAGTCACCTAGCCCAATTATAAATTGATTTCGAAAATTTGACTGTAACGTTACAAGTTCGACAATCGAATATTTAAAAGTGAAAATGTATAAATTATGATAAGGAAGGAATACTAAACTAAATTTGCAGCCTTTTGAATTTATATTATTAGCGTTATCGTATAATAAATGCTGCGAACTCCCATCAGGAGCTATTCTGAGAACGTGAACACAAATTGAATCAGTGTGTATCAATTCCTCATATTTAAGTAGTCTTTTGTAACAGTAAATTTAATTAATTTTTGTAACAGAAAATTTCTCAAATCTTTTTCATTATTGTTACACTGTTAGAAAAGATTGCAAGTTTTTATTCATAAACTCGTCATCGAAATATAATATACAATTGTGGTATAAAATTCATGTACTTTTCCAGTAAAATTAAAGCAAATTATTAAAATTAAAGTACTTTTACTGTAAAATTAATGTAAATTATTGAATGTGCTGTATCATACATTAATTTTACATTACACTTGTATACTAAATTTAATATACTGGTTTATGAATAAAAACTTCCAGTAAAAGTACACTAAATTTCAGGCAGATTTTTTTTACAGTGTACTTTAAATATCTAATACAGATTGACAAAAAGTTTGTGGTAGAGATTGTGAATAATAACTTCCACTCTGGTACTGTAATTTTCTAGTAAATTTTAAAAATATAATAGATATAAAATTATTTTATAACAGAATTTATTGATAATCGATATTAACGAAGTTTGCTTATTACTACCAGTTTATTTGTGCTATAATTGATAATACTATCCTTATCAGAAATTATTATGTCGAAGTTTAAAAAATTTAAGGAGGAACCGAAATGGCAACAGTCTGTGAAAATGATTACCAGTGTTATAAGTGAGCATTTAATCAAAATTGGCTGTACTTTTTGGTAATTTCTTAACGTGTATTTATCTTCCACACGAAATAAGTAAAGTCACCTAGCCTAATTATAAATTGATTTCGAAAATTTGACTGTAACATTACAAGTTCGACAATCTAATATTTAAAAGTGAAAATGTATAAATTATGATAAGGAAGGAATACTAAACTAAATTTGCAGCCTTTTAAATTTATCTTATTAGCGTTATCGTATAATAAATGCTGCGAACTCCCATCAGGAGCTATTCTGAGAATGCCAATACAAATCAAATCAGTGTGCAACAGTTTCTCATATTTAAGTAGTCTTTTGTAACAGTAAATTTAATTAATTTCTGTAACAGAAAATTTCTCAAATCTTTTTCATTATTGTTACACTGTTAGAAAAGATTGCAAGTTTTTATTCATAAACTTGTCATCGAAATTTAATATACAATTGTGGTATAAAATTCGTGTACTTTTCCAGTAAAATTAAAGCAAATTATTAAAATTAAAGTACCTTTACTGTAAATTTAAAGTAAATTATTGAATGTGCTGTACCATACATTAATTTCACATTACACTTGTATACTAAATTTAATATACTGGTTTATGAATAAAAATTTCCAGTAAAAGTACACTAAATTTCAGGCAAATTTTTTTTACAGTGTACTTTAAATATCTAATACAGATTGACAAGCAATTTGTGGTACAAATTGTGAATAATAACTTCCACTCTGGTACTGTAATTTTCTAGTAAATTTTAAAAATATAATAGATATAAAATTATTTTATAACAGAATTTATTGACTATCGATATTAACGAAGTTTGCTTATTACTACCAGTTTATTTGTGCTATAATTGATAATACTATCCTTATCAGAAATTATTATGTTGAAGTTTAAAAAATTTAAGGAGGAACCGAAATGGCAACAGTCTGTGAAAATGATTACCAGTGTTATAAGTGAGCATTTAATCAAAATTGGCTGTACTTTTTGGTAATTTCTTAAGGTGTATTTATCTTTCACACGAAATAAGTAAAATCACCTAGCCCAATTATAAATTGATTTCGAAAATTTGACTGTAACATTACAAGTTCAACAATCTAATATTTAAAAGTGAAAATGGATAAATTATGATAAGGAAGGAATACTAAACTAAATTTGCAGCCTTTTAAATTTATATTATTAGCGTTATCGTATAATAAATGCTGCGAACTCCCATCAGGAGCTATTCTGAGAACGCCAATACAAATAAAATCAGTGTGTAACAGTTTCTCATATTTAAATAGTCTTTTGTAACAGTAAAATTAATTAATTTTTGTAACAGAAAATTTCTCAAATCTTTTTCATTATTGTTACACTGTTAGAAAAGATTGCAAGTTTTTATTCATAAACTTGTCATCGAAATTTAATATACAATTGTGGTATAAAATTCATGTACTTTTCCAGTAAAATTAAAGCAAATTATTAAAATTAAAGTACTTTTACTGTAAAATTAATGTAAATTATTGAATGTGCTGTACCATACATTAATTTTACATTAGACTTGTATACTAAATTTAATATACTGGTTTATGAATAAAAATTTCCAGCAAAAGTACACTAAATTTCAGGCAGATTTTTTTTTACAGTGTACTTTAAATATCTAATACAGATTGACAAGAAATTTGTGGTACAAATTGTGAATAATAACTTCCACTCTGGTACTGTAATTTACTAGTAAATTTTAAAAATATAATAGATATAAAATTATTTTATAACAGAATTTATTGATTATCGATATTAACAAAGTTTGCTTATTACTACCAGTTTATTTGTGCTATAATTGATAATACTATCCTTATCAGAAATTATTATGTTGAAGTTTAAAAAATTTAAGGAGGAACCGAAATGGCAACAGTCTGTGAAAATGATTACCAGTGTGATAAGTGAGCATTTAATCAACATTGGCTGTACTTTTTGGTAATTTCTTAAGGTGTATTTATCTTTCACACGAAATAAGTAAAGTCACCTAGCCCAATTATAAATTGATTTCGAAAATTTGACTGTAACGTTACAAGTTCGACAATCTAATATTTAAAAGTGAAAATGGATAAATTATGATAAGGAAGGAATACTAAACTAACTTTGCAGCCTTTTAAATTTATATTATTAGCGTTATCGTATAATAAATGCTGCGAACTCCCATCAGGAGCTTCCTCTATGAGGAAGCTAAAATAAATTAAAATGCTTCCTCATAGAGGTAGATTTGTAAAAATCCAATAATAATGAGGAAGCAATTTGCAAAGTTCTACTTTTTTTAATGAATTGATTTATTTGATACTTACATCAATGCCTATGAGAGTCGGACGGATGTAAAGACTAGAAGCTTCTGAGTGAGGAACCCATTCCTGATCTATGCTGACAAGCCTTTGCAGGCATTTGATAAGTTCATTGCCGTTAAAAGTCGGCAGACCGGATCTTGCAGCTGATGTATTCATTCTCTCCATATTTAACTCCGGCCTGAATATCCTTATTTTACCGTCGACGCCACGGTACGCTTTCATTCCTTCAAATAGCTGAAATAAAAAGAACAATCGTCGATAAGTCGAGACGTTCTCAATTTCAACAATACATCACAAACACATCGCGAGCGAAATCAGGGGGTCAAGACTCGAAGCCTCTGATTACCATGAATCTCTGCATATTTCCAAGCAGCTGCATCGTCAACATTCGATTTCTTCTCTCTATCTTCTATTGAGCGAGAGATAATTAATCGTACATACGTAAACAGTTTTTTTATCCTCTCGAGTGAACAACAGAGATTTGTGTGAGAATTTGCGTTATGATCATTAGTATTGTACATTCCTTTATTTTTTTTTTTTTTTTTTTTTAAGTCATACATTTCGCGACTGATCATAATTGTAGATCGACGAGTTATCGAAGATAAGAAGCTGTCACGATTTAACCTGAACCTCGCGATAAGAGCTATCTTAAAAAATGTCACAAGATCATTCTGCTTAGCGCGAGGCAATGTCGTGCTTCCTTGCATAACGATATTATTCAATGTTAATAGATACAATGTGGAATAAAAAGACAATCGAAAATGTTTTAACAGATAGACAAAACAAATTATGGAAAAATTAATTTCTGGATGATAGCGTTGAATATTAATCGTGCTTAGTGTATAATGAAGTTATTTATTTTTTATTGCACAAAGAAATTAAAAGAAATTAAAATGGAAATCGGCAACAGCGTTGAAACCATCCTGTTACTTTTGAACTCAACCTACTTATATGATTATATTTTACATGCATTTCACTTTGTCAAATTCCTCGTCATTGTAGTAAGAATTTATCAGCATTTAATTGAAGAATAATAAAAGATTCTTCCATAAAAATGAGTGTTAAAAAATCACGAAATTCAAAGTTATGACGAAACTAACGAAGAAAATAATAAGGTTCTAATTTTCTATTAAACACTATCGATTATCTTAATTATTAGCTTTTTTTCTAACTAACGCAACGATAAAAATATAGTTTACTTGTATTGAACTAAAAATGTAAAAAAGAAATAGTATGCAATTATTTGTCTTCTGAATAATCAAATAGAATAGAATATGATGATGCACATTCATTTTCCATTATTTTCCACCTAGATGAAGAAGTATGATAATTCATTTTTATTTCCTCAGAGACGGAATTTTCGATTGAGTGAAAACTAAATAAACTGTAAAAAAAATCTACTTGAAATTTAGTGCACTTTTACTGGAAGTTTTTATTCATAAACTAGTATATTAAATTTAGTATACACATATAATGTAATAATTAATGTATGGTACAGCACATTCAATAATGTACTTTAATTTTACAGTAAAAGTACATGAATTTTAATAATTTTCTTTAATTTTTATGGAAACGTACATGAATTTTATGCCACAATTGTATATTAAATTTGTTGAAGCAGAAGGCTTCGAACGATCCGCATGAATTTAACGCTCAATGATTGATGATTCGACCCGCTCACGTTTTTGTAAAACAAGAGACAGTTTGTTAATTTCGCTCTTCGTTTTACTCAGTCATAAAATTATCTCCGAACTGACAAGATGTGTTTGACATTAATAAAGTTTTATTAGAAGAAGGCACACATTATATTTATTGTCTTATCGACTCCATAACATCTCTAAGACCTAAAGTTCTAACAAAATTTCGAATTTGTCTCATAAATAATTAAATAGAATAGAATAGGATGATGCACATTAATTTTCCATTATTTTCCACCTGGATCAAGAAATATGATAATTCATTTTCACTTCCTCAGGGACGAAATTTTCGATTAAGTGAAAACTAAATACACTGTAAAAAAAAATCTACTTGAAATTTAGTGTATTTTTACTGGTAGTTTTTATTCATAAACTAGTATATTAAATTTAGTATACATATGGGGGATTCCACGGGACTTTCGCCACCCCCCAAAAAAAAAAATCTCAAATTTCATCTAAAAATCAGGTTCAGCGGTGTCTATTGATGGACCAAATTTCAAAATTCTAAAAAAATAGTTGACCGGAATATGCAAGTTTTTTTGTTTTTTATCGTTTTTCATTTAATCTGTAATATCTCAGAAACTATTGATCGTATCGAAATCATTAAAAGACGAAAATGTGCATTTTTTTATGGCCAACAAGAAAAAAATATATTCAAAATTAATTGCTTAATTTCAGGTCACATTTTATGGAAGAAACAACAAAATTATTTTTTTTTATGGTTGGACTTCAGATTTTTTCATCGGACAAATTGTCTCGGAATCTTTGAGTGATCGCCGAATTTTGAGTACTTTTTTTTTCATGGGATGGCCCAATGCTGTGACGTTACAGCAATTTGAATGTTTTTAATATATTAAAAAAAATCCACATTCAAAATCAAAATTAATTAAAATGGTTGGACTTCAGATTTTTTCATCGGACAAATTGCCTCGGAATTTTTGAGTGATCGCCGAATTTTGAGTATTTTTTTTTTCATGGGATGGCCCAATGCTGTGAGGTTACAGCAATTTGAATGTTTAACATTCAAATTGCTGTAACATCAATAGACACCATTGAAACTGATTTTTAGAAAAAATTTGAGATTTTTTTTTTTTCGGGGTTTTTTTTTTTTCGGGGTGGGAAAGTCCCGTGGAATCCCCCATATATAATGTAAAATTAATGTATGGTACAGCACATTCAATAATTTACATTAATTTTACAGTAAAAGTACTTGCATTTTAATCATTTTCTTTAATTTTGCTGGAAAAGTACATGAATTTTATACCACAATTGTATACTAAATTTCGATGACGAGTTTATGAATAAAAACTTCCAATCTTTTCTAACAATATAGGAAGCAATATGCAAGATCCTACTTTGTAAGGTTTTTAAAATATATGTGAAATAATTCCACTGTTCAAAATTTGTATAAGATAAGGAATCAGCAATTAGTAAAAAGATTGGGATGTTTTATTTGCTGGCTAAATTACGGAATATTGATGTCATTCTACAGGAAAAAATTGGCATTATCATAAATTGACTGGGTTCAATGTATTTGAAAAAAAAAAATCGTTTAATAGCTCCAAAAAAAAGAATGAATTATCGTATGCCGAAAATTGTTATCACATCCGGCTGTGATTCCCAAGAGAGTGGCAGGAATCACGATTAAATAGATAATTCGTAATACCGTCATAACACGTGGAAGATTTTTATTTTACCGGTCTTGGTGCTCGTGATAATCAGGAAATTAAGGTTAAATTAAGCTACCATAATAATTATAAATTTTTAAAATATTGATATTTTTATTTTTATATAAAATAAATTATTTATATATATTATATTAATAAAAAAAAAATAATTCCAATATCTAAATTAATATATATTAAAATATATTAATTTAGATATTGACATTATTTTTTCAATATCTACATTTAATAAATTTCGATAAAAAGAATTAATTAATATATATTAATTTAGATATTGAAATTATTTTTTGTTGTTGTTATTATTATTATTAATATTATTATTATTTGGAGAATTGAACGGAAACACAATTAATATTAATTATTAACAAATTCAATTTATTTCTGGATTCTCGTAATCAACGTTTAAAAATAAGAAATATTGACAAATTAACAAACTTATGAAATGCCAAATCGATAAAAAAATTTAGTAGTCCTACGTTTCTGTTAATTTCTATTTTAAATATCCAATTTTCATTGTTAAAAAAAATCTCGATTTCTCACCTCAATCGCGTAGTGAAGAACTTTGGCTGCAGGATGAAGTACGAGATTTTCGAAAGGTGTTATTTCGGGCGTTTGCCAACCACCGAGCGCCTCGTGGTAAAATATTTTGAGCATGTGATCCGTAAAATATTTTCCAAATGAGAGAGCACTGACATTTGGCTTGGCTTGAAGATGCTCGGGCGGAGCGAAACGCACCGACAAATCAGCATACTATGAAAATATAAAAAACAATAATTGAAGCGCATGTTCGACATTTTTTTTTTAAAATAATTTTTGTATGTGAAAAAATATAGTTTTGTCATTGCAATTTACCTTGAACGAACGTTCTGGCTGGATAACTTCCTTATCTTGGATCTTCAGGGAAGAACTGAATCTTATAGACTGTTGCAATTGACTGACCAATCCTCCTCGAGCCAAAACCTGCATTTATGGAAAAAGAATATGAAATATTAATTTTCGGCGTTCGCTCATAAGTTTTCCGACATTAGGTTAAAAAATAATTTTTTTAAAACTTGTTTATTAATTGATTTGCAATCATCATTACTTAAAATTAATGTTGTTAATAAGGGAAAATTCATTTAAATTGCGGATTTTTTTTGTCTTTTTGTCATATTGAGAATGCCATTTTTTAATTTAGAAAATTGGTCTGTGTGTTTCAAAATATACGAACTCGAAAATTGTTATATATTGCCATAAGAAAAACTTTTGTCAACTTTTTTGATTGCTCATTCGTAATGTAAAACACCGAAATAGGAGCACACAAAATTTCGTGAAATTCCTTTCACGCGTTGGTTTGCAATCGCCAAAGAAGAAAAATAAAATCTTGGTACTATGAAGATATGAAATAACGGATACGCAAATGTGTTTAGGCCTATTTTTAAAAATTATATCACCACGCATAATTCGCAGAAAAATTAATTAAGACGCAGAAAAATGCACACTAAAATCTCACCAAATTATGCAATTACCAATCTGTAATTTTTATAAACTTATGTGATATGAGGTTTACTAAAACTTAAGAGTGCACATTGCACATTTTTACGGTAGGCAACAATAATCTGCTCGTGTGTAACCACCCAACGCATTTTGACGATCAACGCCTTAAAAAAAAGTATAACATGATGATGATGATAATAATAATAAAATAATAAATATAAAGATTCACAATGAAATTTAAAAGGAAAGATAACAAAATATATAATATATAATAATAATAATAAATTATAATATTTATGAATAACAACAATAGTTTCGAGATTAATTCTATAATAAAAATGAGATCAAAGATTACAATCTATGGGAAAAGTCCAATTTTTCTAAAAACTCTTTCAGCGTTTGTTTTATGCTATTGAATAATTTTTAATGTAGCTTTTTTGTTTTGGTGTTGCGAGTTTCGCATCGTATCGATTTCTTCTTTAATTCCATCTTAAGGACGATCGGTGACGACTGTCAAAGTCAAATCAGAGATAAATTTTCGTAATCGATTCTTTAAAGTTTAATGCATTAAATAATAGCCGTGGAGGGTGATTTGTATTGAAGCATGTAGACTTAATCCAGAGAAAGATTAATCGTGATGAATTTGCATAAATATTAACTGATTAACGTTTCTTTTCAATAGGATACATTTTCGTTCAGTTTTTTTCAAGTATAATCTGTAATTCTTGGCTGATTTGAATAAGTGACAGCTCATTCTCTACCTTAAAAGATACTCTACGAATTGACCGCCTAGATATTTCATAGTCTTAATTGTTTAATAATTCTAGACTGTTGTTTAACAGAAATTAAAATACTTTCATAAACAACAAGCTATAATTACAAAACGATGAACACTATGAAATATCTAGGAGGTCAATTCGTAGAATATCTTTTAAGAAAAACAATGAGCTATCGTTCATAAAAATCGACATAGAATTAAAGATAATACTTGGAAAAAACTGAACGAAAATATATCACTCTGAAAAGAAACGTTAGTCAGTTAATCTTTATGCAAATCCGTGACTATTAATCTTTCTCTCGATTAAGTCTACATGCTTCAATACAAATCATCCTCCACTGTTATTATTTAATGCATTAAACTTTAAAGAATCGATCGCGAAAATTTATCTCTGATTTGACTTTGGGAGTGGCCACCGATCCTCCTTAATAAGAACTAATTTTTTACAAGCTATCATAAAATGTTTAAATTTTTTCTGCCTACATAAATAATTCCGTTTTTCACACAATACAAACTAATAGATGGTAAGTAAAACCTTGCATATCGCTTCCTCATTATTTTTCATTTCTTACGAATCTATCTCTATAACGAAGTACGTTCATCAATTTTGGCTCTTGCATAGAGGAAGTTTTGTAAAAGGTGAAAAATTTGAAAAGCAGAAGCTTAGCCAAGTTTTAGTCGTAAAGCGATTTTAAAAAAATTCAAAATTTCGGTATAATCTGAACCTCCCGACTAGAAATTCAGTTATGGGGAATATCAGGGCCGGACCTGGTAACCGGATTCTAAATCCAAGGCCCCTGTCTGGCTACCTTATACGGCCCTGATTGGAAATGTAACGCTTTGGCACATCAGGGCCAGTTCAAGTTTACCACATAAGGACCTGATAAAAATAACCATTTAAGGGCCTGATAAATATAATCATAGATATATAAATACATATACTTATCTTTATATTAAATTAAAAAAATAATTATTAATTTCCGCGCATTATGCCGCAATATGAACAATAATATTCTATTAATATTACAAAAAAAAAAAACAAGTCGTCTTCAGATACGGTTTTTCGTAACATCATTCGGGAAGTGATGCACGCGGGATTTGAACCTAAGACCTACGGGACCTACCTATTTACCTAACTATCTAACCGAGCACGCTAACCACTAGACCAAACTGACTATGTGGATATCTCGTACAGTATTTCCATAATAGTTCAATTTACTATTTATTTAAATAATAGTTCAGTTTTTAACGTAACTAATTAGGAATTTGAACTTAAAATTTGTAAATTCAAAATGACGGGTTTAAAATTAAAAACATATTGAATGCGACATTTTGATTTTATAAATGATATTCTTAATTCCGCCAATATTTCGATCAGGTGTACCTTATCTATACCAGGTCTGACCCTGAATATGGAATACCTTGTCAGGTCTACCTTAATTTTTCCCGATCTGGCCCTGAATAAGATACACCTTATTAGGTCTACCTTAATATTTCCCGATCTGGCCCTGAATAAGATACACCTTATCAGGTCAACCTTCCGTTTGCCAGATCCGGTCCTATTAAGGTACATCTTATCAGGTCTACCTTATCTATGCCAGATCTAGACCTGAATAGGGAATACCTTATCAGGTCAACCTTCCCTATGCCAGGTCCGGTCCTAATAAGGTGCACCTTATCAGGGCAACCTTTCCAATGCCAGATCCGGTTCTAATAAGGTACACCTTATCAGGTCAAACTTATCCATGCCAGATCAGGCCCAAATGTGACGGCAGGGCTGCCCTACCAGATTTCTAGTCGGGCTATTTACCAATATCCACTAAATGATGTATCTAACATCCTTGAATATTATTGCGTTTACCTAAAAAATTTGGGTTCGATAGTTCATGTTTTGCAAAACTTAACGTAATAACGTAAATTTTTCGAAAATGTTAAAACTTCATAACATCCGAACCGCTTTCCCGATCTCGGTCGATTTTAATACCAGACAATTTTAATTATATCTGCACTTGTCAAAAATTATTTAAGATTTTTTTTACAAAATATATGCAGCGATTTAAAATTTATAGCTTTTAGAATTTTTTCTTTTTTTTAACCGCGCGGTCGCTCTAATTTTCCTATAATTTGCGATATTAAAGTATAGGAAATTTAAAAATATATATATACAGCATTTAAAATTTTATGGCTATTTGAATTTTTTCTTTTTCTTTTTTATTAAGCGCGCGGTCGCTCTAATTTTCCTATAATTTGCGATATTAAAGTATAGGAAATTAAAAAATATATATATACAGCATTTAAAATTTTATGGCTGTTTGAATTTTTTCTTTTTCTTTTTTATTAAGCGCGCGGTCGCTCTAATTTTCCTATAATTCGCGATATTAAAGTATAGGAAATTAAAAAATATATATATACAGCATTTAAAATTTTATGGCTGTTTGAATTTTTTCTTTTTCTTTTTTATTAAGCGCGCGGTCGCTCTAATTATCCTATAATTTACGATATTAAATTATAGGAAATTAAAAAATATATATATACAGCATTTAAAATTTTATGGCTGTTTGAATTTTTTCTTTTTCTTTTTTATTAAGCGCGCGGTCGCTCTAATTTTCCTATAATTCGCGATATTAAAGTATAGGAAATTAAAAAAAATATATATACAGCATTTAAAATTTTATGGCTATTTGAATTTTTTCTTTTTCTTTTTTATTAAGCGCGCGGTCGCTCTAATTATCCTATAATTTACGATATTAAATTATAGGAAATTAAAAAATATATATATACAGCATTTAAAATTTTATGGCTGTTTGAATTTTTTCTTTTTCTTTTTTATTAAGCGCGCGGTCGCTCTAATTTTCCTATAATTCGCGATATTAAAGTATAGGAAATTTAAAAAAATATATATACAGCATTTAAAATTTTATGGCTATTTGAATTTTTTCTTTTTCTTTTTTATTAAGCGCGCGGTCGCTCTGATTATCCTATAATTTACGATATTAAGTTATAGGAAATTAAAAAATATATATATACAGCATTTAAAATTTTATGGCTGTTTGAATTTTTTCTTTTTCTTTTTTATTAAGCGCGCGGTCGCTCTAATTTTCCTATAATTTGCGATATTAAAGTATAGGAAATTTAAAAAAATATATATACAGCATTTAAAATTGTATGACTATTTTAATTTTTTCTTTTTCTTTTTTATTAAGCGCGCGGTCGCTCTAATTTTCCTATAATTTACGATATTTAATTATAGGAAATAATTCAAAAAGCCATAAAATTTAATTGCTGCATATATTTTGTAAAAAAAAATTGCAACAATCAAAGAAGGATTACTGCTTTATTTTTATACCAAATTTCACCTCAATCAGTCGAACGGTTCTTGCCTTATAAGTGATTAAAATTTCGAAGCTCCACCTACACAAAATCACACACATGCATACGGAAATTTTTGCTAAATCACTTTTCTCGATGTTTTCGACCATTCTGAGTATCCTCATATAAAAATCTCGAAAAAAAAACACTATTATGAAAATATGACATCCTCTATGAGAAAGTAAAACATAAACTACAAACTCAAATAATACAAGTTGACAAATAAATGATGAAGAGATGACTTAAAAGTTTCATAATTTATAAATCAATAAAGGTTTCAAATTTTAAGATTTTTTTCCTTCAATTTGGCAACACTGGAATATTTATACAATGAATGTTCGTGTCATTCTTTTTGTCCCAATTGTGTTATTATGTAATAGTAAAAGAATTCACGTTGCATTTGCGCGTTCTAACCTCTTAAAATCACGAAGCACATAATTTAAAAAATCAGTTTTTATATAGATGCTCAAGCACTTCACAAAAAAAAATCAATCAATAACCAATATAATCAAGCAGGCTTGCAATAATTCTATCATTTGTCTGCCAAAATTTACCACACGAATGCTAACCTCACAAAAACTATAAAATGTAAATATACCAGAAATTCGATTTAAAAAAAATCACTATTTGCATGTCACATGCACTCCTCTTGTTAAATCACAATTCGCAAACTTACCTTTGTGCAATTCATACTCAAACCAAAAATCTATGCACTTAAATATCATTGTCGAGATAAAAACATATGAACGTGAACCGCGAAACTGAAAAAGCAACGAGAGGATCTTTGAATGAAAGTTAACTCTAATAGCTCTCTAAAGCTTCCGAAAGATTCACGAGCTTTGTATTTTTACAACTCTGTGTTTATCGCATACTGCAATCAGTTATTAACCCAAATTGTATGCTTTTTTAATCCTGTTACTTGAATTACGGTAAATCTTTTACACGAACACTCAGCAGCTCATAATGCGCCTGCGCAATGGTATAAGCACGTGGTATTGTTCGATTCACCAGCAAAACTAAAGTAATTCGTGTAATTATAATAATCCCTGGTAAAAATAAATTACAGAAAACGATTTAAAAAAATAAGCACGTGGTATTATTCGATTCACCAGCAAAATTAAAGTAATTCCTGTAATTATAATAATCCCTGGTAAAAATAAATTATAGAAAACGATTTAAAAAAATAAGCACGTGGTATTATTCGATTGACCAGCAAAACTAAAGTAATTTGTGTAATTATAATAATCCCTGATAAAAATAAATTATAGAAAACGATTTTTAAAAATCCTATCGTCCCGAATACGAACTTCGGTTCGCGACTTTACGAAGTACTATTATAAATTTACAATCGAAATCCTATACACTGTTAAAACTATTTTGAAAATTAATATATGTACTGAAAGTTCTTTTGCAGATACTCTATGTTAAATTTAATTTAATTTAATTTGATTATTTATTTTAACTTAATTTAATTAAGTTAATTATTAATATTTATATATTATAATTTAATTTGTATTAATTATTAATTATTAATTTAATTCTATATTAAATTTCATTCAAAATACATTTATGTTGTAAAATTCGAATAATTGTGTTATAAACACAACATTTATGAAGTTTTATGAAGAAAATACCATGTGTAGAGTTGGATTCTGTAGAGTCTGCGTATTGCCCACTAAATTATGTATCTAGCATCACTAAATATTATTTCGTTTACGTACAAAATTTCGGCTGTCTATCTCATATTTTGCAAAAGTTATTAAAATAACGGTAATTTGTCGAAAATTTAAAAACACCATAAAACCCGTACCGCTTTTCCGATTTTAGGCAAATTCAATAGGAAACAGAATTAATTGTACCTGCACTTATGAACAACCATTCAAAAATATATCGTACATTTTACAAAAGTTAGAACATTCACGCCCTTTTTTGGAAAAATTCAAAAAGCTATAAAATATAAATTTCTCCATAGAGTTTATTAAAAATTGTTACAATCAAAGACGAGTTTCTGTTTTATTTGTATGGCAAATTCCAAGTCAATCGATTGAACGGTTCTTGAGTTATGGTTCATTGAAATTTTTAAGGTAGTTCTGTCGCGAAGGCAATCCAAACTAATATGCATCAATTTTTGACATGTTGTAATTTAGCTATTCAATTTTACTTGCACAAAATCTTGAAGGCTTTTACCGAGTATTTGAATGAACAATTAAAACTTGAAAATCGATCTTTTTACACGGTGCTCATGGGAGGGCTTGAAAAATTGATCTTTAAATCGAAAATTAACATACTTAGATCAAAGATAGAGAAAAAATAAAAAGTACTACGGATTCGCAAATCATTCAGGACTTGATGCATCATGAAAAAAGGTGAAGTCACCGGAATAATGTTTAATTGAACCAAGGTCAAAGTGCACGATACCGGGCCAAATAACGTTTCCTAACCTAATTATCGTAAAAATGAAGTCAAATCCGCACTAAACATATCAACTATTTAAAAATAATCGTTTTAATTTGATTACGACAATTTCGAAGGATTCTCGATTATTTTTGATATTATTATTGAGGCAGTCAAAGTGATGCGTATGATTATTTTTTAATGTCATATAGACTCTAAGATTTATGACTCCGGCGTACCGACAGAACTACCTTAAGCCCTTTTCCTGGTGTTTGGGACCATTCTGAGTATTTTGACATGAAAATATATTTAAAAAATGTCATAAAAACAAAGCTATGAGGACGCAATAATAATAATACAAATTTGTAATCCTTCGCGCGGAAAAATAAATGGACTAAATTAATAACGTTTCTCAAAACTTTTTAATAAATAAAATTGTTGTTTTATATCTATAGTTCCATATTTAATTACATATTTAGGGATCCGACAAGACATTATCAGCATCAGAGATGCAGTAGTTTTTTTGGTGAATGAAGCATATGATTTCGTTTTATCAATTTGCGAATGTCTCAATAATATTACGAATTGCTCTCATTTCCGGATATAGTAAATGTGGTCCTGCTATAAACACGATCTTACTACATGATCTTTTGTAACATTTCTAATTAAGCCTTCTTATCACCAGACAAAAAAAAATGTCAAGAAGTTTTCGTCTGGTCCAGAAATAGTGTCAAAAATATCTATATCTATATCCGATCTAGTCGCACTTAAGTATGGTTGATTAGATTTTGAAGTAGCTCTTATAAGGCAGTAATTAAGTGGCTGATATTAAAATAATCCTACGTATCCAAAATATAAGAATTTTAAACATAAAAAAATATGATAAGAATTTTAAAATAATGATAAAAACGAAAATTGATAAGAATTTTAAAATAATGATTAAAACAAAAGTTGATAAGAATTTTAAAATAATGATTAAAACAAAAATTGATAAGAATTTTTAAACAATGATAAAAATATGTGAAAAAAAAAAAAGATTCTATATTCGATAAAAAAGTGAAAAATGATTAATTTGTAAATTATTTTAAAATCAATCAGACCTTTCGTCATTATTATTATTACGACAAATCAAAGTTTTCAGTATCTTGAATGACGATCATTAATTTATTCGTAAATTTTTTTTAATGATATACGAAAAATACAACAATTTTTCTATTGAGTCTTTGAATATGATTATAAAAATAATTGGTTACAAAATATAGGGAAAGAATCGTAATGTAAATAAACACGGAAGATAAAAACTTTGATTTAATTTCAATACACGAGTTCACGAACTTATCAATAAAGCTTTCCCCCTTTCTCAGTGCAAGAGATCAAGTACTTTTTTTTTAAATCGACCAACGATTCAACCATTCTGTGTTTCGTAACATGCGCACATGTAACCGCATAAACTTATATTTGGCGATGGCCTCGCAAGTGCGATTCAAATTTGCGACGAACTTATTTGATGTTCTGACTCAGCAGTAGTCGAAGGTAGTTATATTATCGTAAGCATTAATTTTGCCTAACTTCTTCGTTCTTGTCTCTATTTGAAGACCAAAAATGTATAGATAAAAGAAACGAGCTTGTGTCAACTTTGATAAAATGTAACCCAGCAGTCTAGAATTTATCATCCTTAATAAATTCTATACACACATTTCTAATTATAAGTTTGATTCAATCACAATTTCAATATTTTGCGACAAGAAAAAAAGTTGATTGATACTGATTGAATTTTTTTTTTTCTCAACTCTTATGATTTTGTTTTAACAATTTAGAAATCCTTGTTTTCGATTTTTTTTAAGGCTATTATTATTTGTTAGGCAAAATTAACACTTACGTTAAACTGTTATAATATATAGTAAGTGTTAATTTATTTGTTAATTTTCGTTCTACTCTTTACCTACTTGGAGACTAAAAATGTTAATTGAAGAACCGAATTTGTGTCTACTTCGATAATAATCCCGCAGTCTCTAATTTGCCATCTATAAAAAATTGCTATACATCCATTTCTAATTACAAGTTTGATTTAACTACAATTTCGGTATTTTGCGACAAGAAAAAAAAATTGTTTGACATATTGGTTGAAAACTATGTTTTCTTTCATGTGAAATAAATTTTTTGCTTATTCTTAAGGGGGGGGGGAGTCAGGTCAAAAAACTTGATTTTGGAAATTCAATATCATCCAAGTCCTATTGCATATAAAAATGGCCAACGCACTATATTGTTGGTACTCGATGAAAGGATTTTTTACTGTCGTCTGACTTGCATATGCTTTTCAATATTATCTTAAGTCAAGTTCTTAGGTTTTCCATTCTGCGCATGATTCAGATCAAACTACTAGGCAGATTGGAATGGTTGACGTCTCATTTTCTTCTTCATGAAAAGATACACCGGCTAAATGGAGCAAATATTAATAAAATGTAATATTTTTTAAGTGGCATAATTATTAATAAATAAATTTTATGCTATTTTCTAAATCAGTGATTAACTTTGCTTTCAGAATGAAAAAAAATAGTTTGCTCCATCTAGCCGATGTATCTTTTCATGAAGAAGAAAATGAGACGTCAACCATTCCAATCTGCCTAGTAGTTTGATCTGAATCATGCGCAGAATGGAAAACCTAAGAACTTTGCTTAAGATAATATTGACAAGCATAAGCAAGTCAGACGACAGTAAAAAATCCTTTCATCGAGCACCAACAATATAGTGCATTGGGCATTTTTATATACAATAGGATTGGGATGATATTGAATTTCCAAAATCAATTTTTTTTACCTGACTCCCTCCCCTTAATACTTATGCATGTCTTTTTCTAACAATTCTGAAATTCCTGTTTACGGATTTTTTCAAAGTATGTTATTGTGAAACTGTTCATTTCATAATGTTGATTCTTAGACCGAATTTATCACCACTTAGTATATAAACTTCTTTTAATACAAATGTAATATTTATTTAAGTAGAATTGTATGTAACTTAAGGTAGTTCTGTCGTGAAGGCAATCCAAACTCATATGCATAAATTTTTGACATGTTGTAATTTAGCTATTCAATTTTACTTGCACAAAATCTTGAAGGCTTTTACCGAGTATTTGAATGAACAATTAAAACTTGAATATCGATCTTTTTACACGGCGCCAACGGGAGGGCTGGAAAAATTGATCTTTAAATCGAAAATTAACATACTTAGATCAAAGATAGAGAAAAAATAAATAGTACTACAGATTCGCAAATCATTCGGGAATTGATGGATCATGAAAAAAGGTAAAGTCTCCGGAATAATGTTTAATTGAACCAAGGTCAAAGTGCACGATACCGGGCCAAATGACGTTTCCTAACCTAATTATCGTAAAAATGAAGTCAAATCCGCACTAAACATATCAACTATTTACAAATAATCGTTTTAATTTGATTACGACAATTTCGAAGGATTCTCGATTATTTTTTATATTATTATTGAGGCAGTCAAAGTGATGCGTATGATTATTTTTTAATGTCATATAGACTCGGAGATTTATGACTCCGGCGTACCGACAGAACTACCTTAATACAAGATGTTTATACGATACATAGTACCTCCTTTTTTGACAGTAAACAAAGACAGATGATATATAAATATATATTGATACATCCCATGGTAACAAGAAAAAGTAGAACGATGAAATAAGTGCACGTGTTGATTTTAAATATCGATTCAACACATAATAATAATAGCATTTACCAGATTTTATTTTTTGACAAAATGTATAAATTTTAATCAAACCGAACTTTGGTCGAAAATGTATGTATTAAGTATCACTAAGGTCATTTGTAAAAAAATTGTACTGATTATACAGGATTATGAAGGAAAAAAATGTCAGCTTTCACTATTTATTCTGAATGACGTTATGATGAAGATAATAGTTTTTTCTCTTGCACTTATATGTCTCGTGATACATTTTTCACCTTTCCGTACATTTTTAGCTGTGTCTCTGACACTCGCAGGTTTTCACGCGCCAAGTCACGTGTCTTCGGCCCTCCTTTGACGTGAGACGTGACGTTACGACTTTAAGGATGTTCGATTGTTTCACACTAATCAAATCAGTGCTAAATTTTTGAAATTGTTTCATTAAAGTTTAATGCATTAAATGACTGTAGTAGAGCGTTGATTTGTATTGAAGCATGTAAACTTAACTGAGAGAGAAATGAATAGTGACGAATTTGCATAAAGATTAAATGATTAACGTTACTTTCCGATGGGATACATTTTTGTTCAGTTTTTTCCAAGTATAATCTATAATTTTTTGCCAATTTTGATGAGTGTTTGCTCATTCTCTTTTTTAAAAGATGCTCTACAAATTGACCGGCTGGATATTTGATATTATTGATCGTTTAATAATTATAGCTATTTGTTTATGAAAGTATTTTGATTTTTGTTAAACAACAGGCTACAATTATTAAACGATCGATAATATCAAATATCCAGCCGGTCAATTTGTAGAGCATCTTTCAAGAAAGAGAATGAACCATCACTCATCAAGATTGGCAAAAAATTATAGATTATTCTTGGAAAAAACTGAACGAAAATGTATCCCATTGGGAAGTAACGTTAATTAGTTAATCTGTATGCAAATCCGGCACTATTAATCTTTCTCTGGGTTAAGTATACATGCTTCAATTCAAACTACTCTCTACTATTTTTATTTAATGCATTAAACTTTAATGAAACAATTACAAAAATTTAGCACTGATTTGACTAGTGTGAAACTGTTAAAACATCCTTAAGGAGAGTGGAGCGTTTCACAATAGTCAAATGAGTGCTAAATTTTCAAAAATATTTTTACAATTTCTGGTGTTTTAAGGTGATGTGGAAGCTCAATGAGTGCGAGAGAAATAGAACTAATCTTGCAATCCCAAAATTTCTCCGCTATCGATGATCTTTTGAATACAAAACGAGAAAGTCGTCCTGTAGAATTGTTAGTCGGAGAGCGACTTTCTCATCTTTTATCTAAAAGATCAAACGGCGGAGAAAATCGGATTACAGTTTTCGACACCGACCGAGTAGTTCCACATCACCTTAAGGAGGTTGGAGCGCTCCACACTAGTCAAATCAGTGCTAAATTTGTAAAAGCGTTTCTACAATTTCAGATGGTTTAATAATCTGTTCCAAGGTGTTGATCACATAGCAACATTAGTTCTTGATATTCAAATACACTCACAGCTGTGATATCAACAGTAAATCGATCAATATCTGCAAATTTCCGATGTTATGTTTTTTCATCCAGTTTTTTAAAAGGGTAAATCGTAATATCAGTCCGATTATGACGACCAATAGCTCATTTTGTTTATTAAAAGATATTCTATCGATTGGCCATCTATTTTTTTAAATCGTATTAGTAGTTCAAAAAATACAAGCGTTTGTTTATTCTATCATAACCTAACATCAAGTATACAAATGGCTGTAACTTTTGAACGCCTGATACTATAGAAAATCCGGACGGTCAATCGATTAAGGATCTTCCACTGATCAAAATGAGCTATGTTTCGTCATAATCGGACTGATATTACGGTTTACCCTTTTACAAAACTGGATGAAAAAACATGACATCGGAAATTTGGAGATATTGATGGATTTACTGTTCATATGACAGCTGTGAATGTATTTGAATATCAAGAACTAACACCTTGGAACAGATTATTAAACCATCTGAAATTGTAGAAACGCTTTTAAAAATTTAGCACTGATTTGACTAGTGTGGAGCGCTCCAACCTCCTTAAGGACAAACTTCCGAACAGCGCATTCCTCCGATCGTTTTGAAATTTGGTACACAAACATAATTTGACCTTCTAATCACGAATATGATGATGAAAATTGGCGCAAATGTCATTATTAGTATGAAAAGTAAAAAAAAAACCATAATTTAAACCGAAAACCGGATCCCAATGTCGGGTGTGTAAAAAAAAGGCTTAAAACACCATTAGGCTTGCAAGCTCTGCCTAGAAGGCTCCAGTTAGCTACTAAAGAACGAATTTGAGGTTCGAATATGTCCGATGTCATGTTGTTTTCTGCAGTTTTCGTTCAAGAATAAACCACAATAATAGTCCATTTATAACGAGAAATAGCTCATTTTGATTAATGTAAGACCCTTAATCGATTCACCGTCCAGATTTTGTAATAGTATTAGTTGTTCAAAAGTTACACCCATTTGTATGTCTGATGTTAGGATAGGATAATCAAACGATGGTATCTTTTAAACTATTAATACTATCAAAAATCTAGACGGTTAATCGATAAAGCATCTTTCAATAAACAAAATAAGCTATTGCTCGTCATAATCGGACTGATATTACGGTTTACTCTTACAAAAAACTGGATGAAAAAACATGACATCAAACATTTGCAGATATCAATCGATTTAATTTTCATGTCGCCTTAAATGTATTTGTATATTAATAACTAATGATGCTACGTGAGTAACACCTCGAAAGTCATTAAATAGATTCATTATTTTCATATTCGAGTTGTAGCTTTGTCGGTAAATCACGTTACCGATCGTCATTTTGCCTAATCATCACACGACAAAATAAAATTTTGACAATTTGCGTAAATGACTATCAGCGATACGATTTGTTTTTAACTATTCGACAATATATAGCATTTGGCAATGTTATTATTCGCTAAGTCGATCAGTCGATTGAATGACGCTTCGGCGTAATGACGTTCGGCAATATTAATTTTCGCCAAAACGACAACCCGGTTAACTGACGTTTCGGCATAATGGCGTTCGACAAGGTGATTTTCACTAATAAGTACGAATCGGCTGAATGAGTTTTCGGCAAAATAATGTGGCCCAATAAACATTTCCGTCGATCTTTCTTAACTTCATTAACTCAGTCACTACGATCGAAATATTTGTATCCTAGCTAATTCTCGTTATTCTTTATTCACAAACGCAGTTGCATTCCATTTAGGCACACACTTGGCAATAAGCAGGATATATAAAACAGTCGTTCGATATCCGTAATTACGGCGATATATATATTGTATCAGTTTCCGATAAAGGTTAAGACAAGGTGAAATGGTTGCCACGTGATAAACGAATGCGAATATTTTTCGGACAAATGTCACTAGAAATCTTAATCGGTCAAGTGCCAAAGGAACAACCTAATAATAAAAATTTCCCCACCGAAAATTCAACGGTTTTTGAACATTATTTACACGTAAGGTTTTGAGGTTGTGTACACATTTCACCTGTTTTTAATACACGCGTTTTACGTTCGTTGAATGGTTACGATACAATTATGCGAGCAGACAGTCGTTAAGCACTTCCGGTATTTCGTAAATCAGCATATTTTATTATTTTCCACAAAGCAAGAGATGGGGAAAGGTCTAGTGAAGCAATTCAACGGGTCTTTCTCTCCTGCACGTGGGCACACAATGTTTCTTGTATTAAATGGAACTGACGGTAGACGCTGAAAGTTTCGCCGCAGGAACTTCCGATGAATTACCAAACATTCGTTCAAAATACGTTAATGCCACATTTTTTATTAAATGTAATTTTTACCACTCCTTTAGCGAGACTTCAGCGGGATTTATAAAAATACAAGAGATATCCAAAAAGATTAGCAGAATATTATTGCATAATTAAATATAGTTTTTTTTGCACCGGCAAAGATAAAATAGAAGTAAAATATGGTTTTTTCTCATTTTGACAATTCCTTTTCCATTCGCTTCATTATTTCCATTAGTCTATGCTTTTCATTTATTATTTAATTTCATTCTCAAGTAATTTAGTTATAAATATATACGTATTTTTCTATCACATCAGATTTTTGGAAAGGATGAGTGATTTTGGCCGAAACACAGGAAATATATTTTGTAAAATTGTATGCGCTTAGAAAAAATGTTTCGAAAAATTTGAATGCGAAATTCCGTTCAATTTGTTTGTATTCATGCATTGATATTTTTGTTAATAAATATAAACGAGTGGACATAAATTACATACCTTGCGCCTTATGTGAACCATGATGAAGTTTTATATGTATCAAACAAATCGTCGCACACTCGTAGCTATAATAATCGCTAGGCGAAACTCCAATCTCATTATACGCTTAAGCGCCAATGTCTTGTTCTACTTCCGGTAAGAGATTCGCGCGCTTTTTTTAAGGACTTCCGCGACTGGACGAATCCGCAAGGAGGCAGCAGCTCCGTCCGAAGGAGATTAGGAGCGCAACGCCGCAACAACGGTACGACGGTTCCTCACGAACTGACGCCACCAGGCCCGAATATTTTTCTTTTCCTCAAGAAGAGTCGTCTTTTTCTCACACCAGCTGCGACCCCGAGATTACGGGAATCGGATAAGCGCAGACACACAAAAACAGTACCAACTGATAACGAGACTTCTCAGTGAGTATCACCAAAAAAAAATTCAAAGAACAAGAAGTAGTATCGATGTTCTACTGTTTACTAAGTTTTGTGTCCCGTATATTTGAAAAACTGAACGACGAAATATGGTAAAGCAATGTTAAAGAGGTTAAAACTAACGTCCAAGTGTTACAGCCCGTCGAATGAGCAGGGCACTTGTGTCAATTTCCTCGGTCCGATCGTTCTCGAATAATGACTTCGAATCAACTATCGGCTAATATTTTATTTATCAGCGAACGCGAGGTCCGTACGTCGGGGGAAGCCAATAGTGTTAAAAACATGTGTATATATATGTATATATATGTATGTTATGTGTACTATAGAATAGAGAACGAGAGCGCTTGGTTACAAAGAGAAAGAGAGAAAGAAATGTGGAGGGAGAGTCTTCGGATTGGGTGAAGGAGGCACGAGCGTCGTTTTCTCCTTCCTCGTCCCTGTTTAACACTTCGTGCGTATATTCAACATTGACGTATGCGAAATGAGTTATCGTCGCAAAATATATATGAAGGCGATCGGAACATCGCTACGAGGGGCCAAGCAGCGAGGGATTATTGCGAAAGGGTGAACGAGATATTGGAGAGGAGGTAGACGGGGAAGGGGAAGCCCCGAAGAACACAAAAGCGATAACAGACGCTCCCTCTCCCAAAGCGATAAGGGCGATGCATATGGAATGTAATAGTTATTTGTTTTAACCCTCTTTATGTCATAACATATATGCGGCCCAGATTGATATGTATCGCTATATTTAAAGCTAAGAGATGGAAAGACGGCCATTCAGGTGCAAAATGGCCACTCTGGAGATCCCCTAGTGGATTCTGTCACCGCAAAAAAAATCGCAAAAACCACCTCAGTGTTTTCTGCACTTTTTTATCTAGCGTTGATGGTTTTGCTGTTTCGACAATCGCAAAAATACTGATGTCAATTTCGAAAAATTTCGAAATTTCGTAATATTTTGTAATTTTTATAAATCATTGTAGAAATCACGGCAGATTTCACGTTGCCGGGAAGTCAGTTAAATGCTGCTACCGTCAATATTTAATTTTTAGTTGTATTAAAATGTGTATGTCTTGAAATTCCGTAAAGCTCCGATTTCGAGGATACTATGAACAAAGAGTATGGATGTACATAGAAGCTAATTACTTATGTAGTTTCGGCTGATTAAAAAAACCGACATACTCGTGAACCTTACGTCGAAGTAATTTCATTTTCTGAAATAAAATTTGTTAGACACTACGTTTTTTTAAAACTCGGACATTTTTAAGTAAAAAGAAACATATTTTTCATAAAGAGCATTTATTTTTAATTACAGGAAAACCGTAATTTTAAGTTTTGCAAAGTCCAAAATCGAAGAAAAAAATCGGCTTTAAAAATCTGAAAAAACTTAAGCTGTTCCTATGGACGTCCGTTACGCGTGTTTTAGATTTAGACAATTGTTTTCCGTGCAAGACCAACAATCAACGCGTTGGTGCGAGAGAGCGCGATAACCCGAAAATGCATGAGTCAAAGAGAGAACATACACTTTCTCTGATGATATCTCAAAAATAAAGTAGGCAATGGACTTGAAATTTGCACACAAGTTGGGGAAGAAAATTCTCTTCTCGACACAATTTTTTGGCTTTTTTTTTTCATTTCATCATCTGTTCTTTCTAAGCGAGTCTAACTTATGGCGTATACTGCATGAACAACTTTGACATTGAATATTTCCGAAGTACGGTAGGCGATCAGATTCAAATTCTGTAAAATTTTTTAAAAATTATTGGCGAACATTCTATAAGAATTTCAGAACGATGGCATTTAAAGTGCATCGTCCATAGGAACACCTTAAGCGGTCCGAATATTGTACAACGCCATATCCTCAAGTTACAATCCGATCGGAAACCATCATAAGAACGGTTTGAAGATAAGGAAAGGTCGAGGTGCCCACATATTTTCGTCGTTTTAGATGGGCGCCCCAACTATTGTGCCGTTTCACGAGAACCATATGGATACATTCATCTTCTTTGCTATAAGGTCAATGTCCCATTAAAAAAAAATTTGGTTCGACTGTTGCAGATGCATCGCACGACCTCCATCACCGGCACCGATTTACAAGTCCAGACTCCGGCGCCCCAGAAAAATCGTTACAACTTTGGAAAATTTCAATAATTTTTAATAATAAAAATTGTTTTTTAAAGCTTGAATATAATACTCTATCATCTCAAAATTTCGTTTACCGCAATCATTTCCTTCCCTTTCAAAAAAATTGCTGAAAAAACGCTTTTTTTCGGCTTCTAAAGCAGACTACTGCCTTAATTAACGAATAAGAAAATATTGCTAAGCGTATAAGATCACGGATGAATATAGCGCGTAGGTTGAGTCCCGAAGGATACGACGGCGTCAAAATTACTACGAATTTTATGTAAACTATTTATAAAAAACTGGAATTTTATGAAAACTGTACTCTGCTTTTTTTTACAATAAAGAAATGAGATGCATTTTTTGCGTTAAATGGCATATGCATTTTTTTACAAGGTTCTATTGTACCTTGTACATTTGAATTCCGAAGTTTTTTAAGGTAAGTGGAAATTGGCTATCTCGAAAATTCCTAGGAAACAATTGATACTAACAATTGATTTTATTTTCCAGTTGGCCGGTATCGGAAAAATAAAAATTAACGGGCGAGAAAAAAAAAGTGTCACAAGGTTGTCAAAGCTCTCCTATTACTGTAATGCACGAACGCATCTCTAGTAGGGGAGGGTGGGCAACAGTGAGCCACTTTTTACTTAGATTCGTCTGTACTTTTTAGGGGTGTGCGGGTTCTCGAAAATTTCGGGTTCTGGATGCTCGAGTCGGGTTCAAGTTTTTTCGATCGGGTACGAGTCGAGTTCAAGCAACCCGAAAACCTCGAGAAAACTCGAAGATATCGAGAAAACCCGTAAATCTCGAGAAGACCCGAAAACTCAAGAAAACTCGAACATATCGAGAAAACCCGTAAATCTCGAGAAAACACGAGAATGTCGAGAAAACTCGAATATCTCAACAACAAAATCGCTTATATTCAATGTATACCTACCTTAAAAAAGACATTCACAATCGCAGTTCAAAATATTTCTGAAAACAATTTTTCGAGTGGCGATTGTTCGATGATGATTGTGCTATAGGGCCCACTTTAATTATCTGCGGTTTCGTTAACAGAAGAAGTAAATCTAAAGAAGTAAAGAGATACATCTAAAAAGATATGTAATAAAAAAAAATGTACAGAGTGAAAACAACAGGACTGTGTAATGCCAAAATTACAACAAGAAATATAGAGAATAAAAATATATTCAACGCGATATTAAATTATATTCTTTTCTTGATGTATTGTACTGAATGCATATTTATGATTTAGATAATATCAAATCATATTTTCGAGTTTTCTTGAGGTTTTCGGGTTTTCTCGATATTTTCGAGTTTTCTTGAGGTTTTCGGGTTTTCTCGACATTTTCGGGTTCCTCGAACCCGACCCGAACGAGAAAACTCGAACCCGACCCGAACCCGAATTTTCGAGAACCCGCACACCCCTAGTACTTTTATTAAAAGCACAATATGACAGGAAAGACGTTCTATCGACTCTATTCAACCTTTGGCCAGACACTGAGCTTGCAATAATAAATTTTAAGCTATCAAGGATGCATGAAAACTTGGTTTCAAAATATACCTGAAAACAGCTCATTGTGCCTCATCAGTAGGGTAAATGGGCCATGCATTTTTAAGGACCTACCTTAAAAAAGACATTCACAATCGCAGTTCAAAATATTTCTGAAGACAATTTTTCGAGTGGCGATTGTTCGATGATGATTGTGCTATAGGGCCCACTTTAATTATCTGCGGTTTCGTTAACAGAAGAAGTAAATCTAAAGAAGTAAAGAGATACATCTAAAAAGATATGTAATAAAAAAAAATGTACAGAGTGAAAACAACAGGACTGTGTAATGCCAAAATTACAACAAGAAATATAGAGAATAAAAATATATTCAACGCGATATTAAATTATATTCTTTTCTTGATGTATTGTACTGAATACATATTTATGATTTAGATAATATCAAATCATATTTGCGAGTTTTCTTGAGGTTTTCGGGTTTTCTCGATATTTTCGAGTTTTCTTGAGGTTTTCGGGTTTTCTCGACATTTTCGGGTTCCTCGAACCCGACCCGAACCCGATCGAGAAAACTCGAACCCGACCCGAACCCGAATTTTCGAGAACCCGCACACCCCTAGTACTTTTATTAAAAGCACAATATGACAGGAAAGACGTTCTATCGACTCTATTCAACCTTTGGCCAGACACTGAGCTTGCAATAATAAATTTTAAGCTATCAAGGATGCATGAAAACTTGGTTTCAAAATATACCTGAAAACAGCTCATTGTGCCTCACCAGTAGGGTACAATGGGCCATGCAAGAGGGAACAACGAGCCAATACCCGAAAAACATAGGGGAGATTAAGCCATCAGGAAAAATGCTCAATTTTTATTTTGCTTTTCTATTATTCAATTATCAGTTGATATGCCGCTTAAACTATATCTATTATAAAACTGTCAACAGTACACTGTATTTGAACTGTTCACTACGTGCACTACCCATTTTTTTCATCACTAACTCATCCGCCGTCTCTCTTGCAGTTTGCCTATTATTGCTTCGTGCCATATTTATTCTCTCTCAATCTTACCTTGAAAAAATGATCAATAAAATCTATCATACTTGAACTTGTGTGTTATAATTATCTAGGCCAAATCTACAAGTTTGGCTCATTGTTCCCCACTAGCACTCGACCACATTTTATTATAAATGAATGATGCTTCACTAACTAAAAATAATGTAAAATGGGCACACATTAATGAATAAAGATGTAAAGAATCATATAAGTCGAGCGAAATTAGCGATCAACAAAGGTTAGGTTAGATATAAAACTTTTCCGAAGGGCGACAAATTTTTTCTCAAGAGGCCAAAATGAACTTTTATTTTTTATGTTATCAGGGATAAGGTAACTTAACATTAACTTGGAAGGGTAACATCCAATTAAACTCAGTTTCATTTTTTTTAAACTAGAATTTTTGGCGAGTGATGTTCTCTGACAGACGTCATTGCTCACTGTTTCCACTCTCCCCTAATTGACCCACTAATGCACCCGATAAAAAGGATTTCTTTTCATCATTGTTAATGATGGAACGATGGGATAAAAATTGATCTGGCGCATCAATAGATTGTAATTTTTTTATATCGTCAATAAAATGTTTTTGCAAATCGTTTGACGTGATTGTAATAACAAAACAAACAGGAAAAACTGCTACACCGTCCAGATAGATCAAAGACGTTTGACGTGTAAAAATACAGTCAGCGTCGTTTTTCCCCTACAAAACATTCTCCGTAGAAATGACGCTCTTATTGTTGTTACAGGGATTGAGCATCTCACTGCGTACCGTGAAAAATATTTTGTTTCTGGTATTGGCAAGCATTGCGTTGGTGTTGTACGCAACTTTTTACGGAAGGCCGATGGCGCGTGAAGACGAGGGAAGAGGTGGAGGGACATGAAACGTCATTGACACCACAATTTCGATCTGATAACACGATAAGCTCATCGGACCATTCGGGATTTGTATCGTAGTACGTATCTTGTACTATTTGTATCTACTACTCTCGAAGCCAATACATCTTTCCCCCAACGTCTTAGTTTATGTTTATCTCGTACAAAATACCAGAGAACGCGTAGTATTTTCCAGAAATCCTTCAATGTTATGTGCAGTGAAGTACGTGTGTTATTATCGGATAACAACGGTGGAAACGTCATCGGAATCTGATACGATGGCAATCCGTAAAGATCAATTTGGATTATTTGTCGATTAAAAAAAACTCTATGTTTAAGGTAGTTCTGTCGCGAAGTCAATCCAAACTGATATGCATCAATTTTTGACATGTTGTAATTTAGCTATTCAATTTTACTTGCACAAAATCTTGAAGGCTTTTACCGAGTATTTGAATGAACAATTAAAACTTGAAAATCGATCTTTTTACACGGTGCTCACGGGAGGGCTTGAAAAATTGATCTTTAAATCGAAAATTAACATACTTAGATCAAAGATAGAGAAAAAATAAAAAGTACTACGGATTCGCAAATCATTCAGGACTTGATGCATCATGAAAAAAGGTGAAGTCACCGGAATAATGGTTAATTGAACCAAGGTCAAAGTGCACGATACCGGGCCAAATGACGTTCCCTAACCTAATTATCGTCAAAGTGAAGTCAAATCCGCACTAAACATATCAACTATTTACAAATAATCGTTTTAATTTGATTACGACAATTTCGAAGGATTCTCGATTATTTTTGATATTATTATTGAGGCAGTCAAAGTGATGCGTATGATTATTTTTTAATGTCATATAGACTCTAAGATTTATGACTATAAGATATACATTAAAATCCCAACAAAATATATATACAATGTGAGAATAGCACTTTTGCATATCAACCATGGAGCGCAGGAATTTTCTTATACTTCAGACAATCAAAACATACGCTTCCAAATGTGTGAATAGCCGAGTGATCATTCTTTATTCATGATCAAATATGTACCAAATTATCGAATAAAGTTAAATATGAAATTAAACAAACAAAATGACCCGTTAAATTAAACATAAAAACAATTTTTATTTTTATAATTTACGGTGGTTTTGACAGTGGTTTTTAAAAAAAATAATTACCGAAAAAAGACTGACTCTAAAATTTTACGAAGTCATTTAGATGCATTAACATGCATCTAAATGACAGTCATTTAGATGCATTAACATACATCTAAATGACAGTCATTTAGATGCATTAACATACATCCAAATGACAGTCATTTAGATGCATTAACATACATCTAAATGACAGTCATTTAGATGCATTAACGTGCATCTAAATGACAGTAATCTAAACAGTCATTTAGATGCATATTAATGTTGGTAGAGTCATTTAGATGCATATTAATGCATCTAAATGACTCTACCAACCGTAAAAACGAATGATTTTTTTTAAGGCAGTCGTTTTTTTTTGTTGCAAAAAACTACCCGATGTTTTGACGGTGGTTTTAACGGTAAATCAACTGAAAAACATGGTCAAGATTGCTAGGGTAAAAACTGTATAAATACAGATCCAGCTGGCGCAAAAGTTCAAAGCCGAGTTTGCGACGTGGTGCACCGAGAGAAAAAGTTTCATTGATTCACGGAAATCTTTGCCAACGAAATGAAATACTTAAATTTCGATACGATCTTTTCTTCGAATGATCTCCAACTCAATGAAAAGTAGTGACATTGTTTCGAAGAAACATTTCTTTAAACCAATGAACTTTTTTCATTGATTTCAAAGATATCGTCTCTGATTCAATGAAACCTTCTTCTTACCAGCTCAAAATTTCGAAACCTATTTTTTCCTGAAGTACGCGGCAGATAAAGCTCAAATTTTGTGAGTATGTAAGGAAGTACGGCAGAAATAGGCTAAGCTTCTGGCTCCTCGAAACTCGAAGCCGTTCGTTCGGAAGAACCGGAAAACAAAAAAGTGAGGTTAGGTGCGAGAGAGAGAGATCAATGAAAACGTTTCTTTGAACCAATGAAAACGTCTCTTCAAAACAATAAAACTGTTTCTTTATTATATACTCACTAAGTAAATCTTTATTTACAGGCAATGAAATGTTCTCTTTGAAATTCAAATGCACTATTTCATTGAAATCAAAGAAATATTTCGTTGAAATCAATGAAAAAAAAATCAATCCACCCATTTCTTTGGCGTCAATGAAATCTTTTCTCTCGGTGTGGTTTAAAAAATAACCAGCATGAACAACATTATTTAGCACTTAAGGTAGTTCGATCATGAAGGTAGAGGCGGAATAGATATGGCGACGTGAAGTGCGGGTAACGTGCAAAAAAAGGCGCCGTACGAAAGGAAAAGAGACACAATGTATGTCTTTCACTCTATACTTCCTCGGAATCTTTTCCTTCGATTGTTATGTTTTTTAAATATACTTTTTGCAACAGATTTTGGGCAATTACGTGTTATTCACAAACTAAAAACTCTTGTTCTACACACTCACGTTAAAATAGATGATTTCAATAATTAAGGGGAGAAAATCTTTGGACGCCCGAAAATTAGTCATTTTGTACGAATTTTTTTAAATGTGTTAAAATAATCTTATGCTTTTGAAACTTTAACCTTATTTTATTAGGTTTTTTAAAATTTGAAAAACATTTTTCTTTTTTTTACAACACAAAATGGTGGCGTTATTCCGCGATTATCCCGAAACTACATTTTCAAAAACTGCTCGTGCCGCGGCTTAAAAAGTTATCGACCGATCTAGCTGAAATTTTGGGAGGTTTCTGTCTATATCATTAACGGAAGGATATACCTACAGCATTAAGGATATCGCTTCAATAAATTATTTTTTGAGGTGACAATTGTCGAAAAAAATAGCCGGAAATTGGAGCTTTTCATTCAAAAGTCTATTTGATATTTAATTTTATACTTTGTAAATAATTTTATAGGTTTATCCTTCCCCTACAATTGTTAGTAAACGAAAAAAAAAATATTTTTCTGATTCAGATCATTCGAAAAAATACTGTAACTGCAGCAGTTTTCGATGCCGCCGAAAAGCAGGCAGAAAGAAGAATTCATAACGTCGCCATTTTGTGTTGTAAAAAAAAAATAAAAATGTTTTTCAAATGTTGAAAGATCTAATAAAATAAGGTTAAAGTTTCGGAATGATAAGATTATTTCATCACCTTTAAAAAAATTCGTACAAAATGACCAATTTTCGCGCGTCTAAAGGTGTTTCTCCCCTTAATATATTGACATCAGGACGGTCAAATTCAATATTTCGGCTATCAATCGATACAGGAAAGATCAATCTTTTGATAAAAAACATGAAATAAAATACTTTTTGCAAAAACTGTTCATCACCGAACTACTTTAAGACCAACTTCTCTGGCGCTTCTAGACCGGTCGAACGAATAGCCAGTTGAAAGCAAAAATATATGACCGATTTTCATTTTAATCCCATAGCACTGTTGTATTGCTTCCTCAGCTAGAAGGAGCTTTGCTTTCCTGACATTTTTAAAAGAGATTTTTATGTCGTAACACTCATAATTATTGTCTGGAACGTCGAGAAAAGAGGTTTAAAAAAAATTGTGTATTAATGGGCCTAAAATTCATATTACCATAACTCGTGAACTACTCGACCGAATTAGCTCATATTTTAATGTCATATAGAGTAGTGTTCAATCTTTAATTGCTATATTTTTTATTAAAATCTCTCGAAAAAATATTTAGCTATTGGAACTTCGAATTAAAATTGAATAAAGTGGTGCACCTTTGGTGTTGATTTTGAGCGAAATCGGTAAATCGGTTCGGATTTAATGGAGTTCTGAATTTATAAAAATTTACGTCATTGCATCAACTTCTACAAAATTTTATCTAGAGACTATAAATTTTCCGTAACGCAACGGAAAATTTCTGGTTTCTCGATTTTATCTAATTAAAGCGATTTGTGTGTTCTCCAGCGCATTTTAAAGGAGGTAACTTTAAGCAGCAGCTGCTCAGCTATTTACTAATATTTTTATATAAAACATTTATTGCGGTTAATTCACATGCTCTTAAGCATAAATGACAAACGTGTAGAGAAAAAGAATAAAGGAAATTGTTAAAAAATTGATCATTTTTGCATACTACGATAAAAGCAGAAGAAGATGCATTTTATATAGAGATGTGAAAATACGATCACGAAAATGGCTCGTAAATTTGCCGGTCACACATTTTATTGGTAAATTTACTGTAAAAAATGGTAAACTTCATCTATATAGTTGTAAAAATACCGGTAACAAATTTTTTGGTAAAATTACCGTAACATTTTTGCGTGAATTCACTGTATCTTGATGAGATATTAAATCACTATGAGACCATATGATTTTATTGCCAATGTGGTAATTGTTAAAGCGGTCACGTTTTTTTTACGGTAAAATTATCGGTCATATTTACCGCTCACATCTTTAATTTTATATCGTGTGAATTGTGGATAATTACGAAATTTGTATTTCGCAATTAAATTTTTTTTGGGACCTGATATTCCATATGTGAATGGAATATTCTATGGGCAATTTTAAAAAAAAGATACGGTTGATGTGGGATGACCCTAATACTAAATTTTGCAATACGGTTTTTCCTATTTGTTCGATCAGTATCGATTGCGCGCGTGATTGCTTGTTTGAAGCTATTTTTCGATTAAAGTTGCGCGCAAACATATGCGCAACGGATACACGCTCCGATTCATTAAGGAGATCTGCGCGTGTCATCTGTATACATATTCATACGATATCTAGCTTTTATATATTAAGAATACGTTCTTGATAACTTATCCATTCGAACAAAACAGCTTAATCTACTATAGCTATTGTAGAAGATTAGTACTATTGCATAAAGATAATTTTTACAGACTTGAAATACAAGATATCGTACGAACAATACCCGAATGTTAATGAAAATAGCATGTTAATCTATTTTGGCTTTCTCATAGAGGAAGATTTGTAAAAATCCAACAATAATGAGGAAGCAATTTGCAAAGTTCTACTTTGCAGCCTTGTTTAAAAAAAATTTAAATGGCATTAGTTTTGAACCCCTTGACAGATTCTCGCCAGATTCGAACTGATGCTTAGTCTACCCACACTATATTTGTGGACCAAATTTGAGCCCGATATCTTAAAAATTGCGGAAGTTAGAGCACGAAAAAAAAATTCAAAATGCCATAAATTTTAAACCCCTCAACGGATTGACGTTAAATTCACTCCCAAACTTTATTTAATAACAGTCCACTTGTGGACCAAATTTGAGCCCGATATCTTAAAAATTGCGGAAGTTAGAGCACGAACAAAAAATGTCAAAAAATTTAAAAATGCCATAAATTGAGAACCCCTTAACGGATTGACACCAAATTTAATCCCAAATACTATTTGATAACAGTTCACTTCTGGTCCAAGTTTGAGCCGGATATCATAAAAATTGCGGGAGTTAGAGCCAGAGCTGACATACTCCAAAAAATTCAAAATGCCATAAATTTTGAACACCTTGATGGAGTAACTCTAAATTCAATCCCATACCTTGTTTAACGACAGTTTACTCGTGGTTCAAATTTGAGCCCGATATCTTAAAAATTGCGAAAGTTAGAGCACGAACAAAAAATGTCAAAAAATTTAAAAATGCCATAAATTGTGAACCCCTTAACGGATTGACACCAAATTTAATCCCAAACACTATTTGATAACAGTTCACTTCTGGTCCAAGTTTGAGCCGGATATCATAAAAATTGCGGGAGTTAGAGCCAGAGCTGTCATTCTCCAAAAAATTCAAAATGCCATAAATTTTTAACACCTTGATGGATTAACTCCATATTCAATCCCATACCTTGTTTAACGACAGTTTACTCGTGGTTCAAATTTGAGCCCGATATCTTAAAAATTGCGAAAGTTAGAGCACGAACAAAATTGTCAAAAAATTTTAAAATGCCATAAATTGAGAACCCCTTAACGGATTGACACCAAATTTAATCCCAAACACTATTTGATAACAGTTCACTTCTGGTCCAAGTTTGAGCCGGATATCATAAAAATTGCGGGAGTTAGAGCCAGAGCTGACATACTCCAAAAAATTCAAAATGCCATAAATTTTGAACACCTTGATGGAGTAACTCCATATTCAATCCCATACCTTGTTTAACGACAGTTTACTCGTGGTTCAAATTTGAGCCCGATATCTTAAAGATTGCGAAAGTTAGAGCACGAATAAAAAATGTCAAAAAATTTTAAAATGCCATAAATTGTGAACCCCTTAATGGATTGACACCAAATTTAATCCCAAACACTATTTGATAACAGTTCACTTCTGGTCCAAGTTTGAGCCGGATATCATAAAAATTGCGGGAGTTAGAGCCAGAGCTGACATACTCCAAAAAATTCAAAATGCCATAAATTTTGAACACCTTGATGGATTAACTCCATATTCAATCCCATACCTTATTTAACGACAGTTTACTCGTGGTTCAAATTTGAGCCCGGTATCTTAAAAATTGTGCACATACGCGCACACACACATACACATACAGACATTTTTTCTAAACCACTTTTCTCGACGTTTTAGACCATTCTGAGTGTCCTGACATGAAAATCTCGAAAAAAAAAAATTTTCACGAAAACAAAGTTTCCTCTATGAGGCAGCAATAGTAGATTGTGATACTAGTGCGAGAAAGCGGCCGTTACGCGCGGAGGTTAGGAAGCGGCGCACTCGCCAAATCGAGTGCTACAACGACACGAGGCGAAGCCGAGTTTTGTTTGTAGCACGAGAGGAGGCGATTGCACCGCTTCCTAACCTCCGCGGGACGGCCGCTTTGTCGCACAAGTATAACATACAATTTTTTGTAACGAATGTCAACGTGATGTCGCACATCTCCGTGCCTGCAAAGCATTGCGTAAAATTATCTTGTAGATAGTTTCACACACGTCAATGTGTGCGTGAAGTTATCTACAGAAATCTAGATAACTTCATGCACCAGATGGCGTACGTGAAATTATCTACGTTTACATGAGTATAATACGCGATCTCACGCACGCTTTGCAGGAACTAAATGTGCGACATTACGTGCATGAGTTACAAAAAAATATTCAGTATGCATAATGGGCAAAACTTTTTATTTTACAATATGTCCCGAACATATTTTAATACCGAATATGATATATTCACACCAAAAAAAGAATAATTTTGTGGATAAAGTTTAGATTTTTGCAAATAAAAACGATCTTCAAAATTACTCACCTTATTTTATTTTTTATTTACTTAAAAAAAGTGATTAATCCAAACTTTTAGAAAAACGACGTTCATACTTTTTTTGCATATATTTCTTTCACACCGAATATGTAAAATTAGTAGGCAAATTGTTTATTGATTCCCGAACTCCTGGACGATTATTATCGCAGTGGAAAAACCGTTTTTATCATTGTGACACTAACTTTAGTAGAAGATAAAAAATGTCATTATATCATCATTTAAAAAGTGTGTGGACTTCTCTAAAAAATGGCCTTGATAAGTACAAGTCTATATGTCTTAGCAGCGTGCTACTGTTTATCGAAGCGCTAATTTTTCCCACCCGCAGAAATTCACGAAATTCTCGCACATCACGCCACAATCTCGTTATCAGTGGTATTTGCATTTCGCAGGTGTTAATCTGCTATCTCATTTAATTCGGTTTCGTTCCGGGGGGCTTGACCCGATTCATTTTTTTTTATTTTTAAGGTAGTTCTGTCGGTACGCCGGAGTTATAAATCTCAGAGTCTATATGACATTAAAAAATAATCATACGCATCGTTTTGACTGCCTCAATAATAATATAAAAAATAATCGAGAATCCTTCGAAATTGTCGTAATCAAATTAAAACGATTATTTGTAAATAGTTGATATTTTTAGTGCGGATTTGACTTCATTTTTACGATAATTAGGTTAGGAAACGTCATTTGACCCGGTATCGTGCACTTTGACCTTGGTTCAATTAAACATTATTCCGGAGACTTTACCTTTTTTCATGATGCATCAATTCCTGAATGATTTGCGAATCCGTAGTACCTTTTATTTTTTCTCTATCTTTGATCTAAGTATGTTAATTTTCGATTTAAAGATCAATTTTTCCAGCCCTCCCGTAAGCGCCGTGTAAAAAGATCGATTTTCAAGTTTTAATTGTTCATTCAAATACTTGGTAAAAGCCTTCAAGATTTTGTGCAAGTAAAATTGAATAGCTAAATTACAACATGTCAAAAATTCATGCATATGAGTTTGGATTGCATTCACGACAGAACTACCTTAAAGCGTCATGGATTTTTATCGTATTATGAAGAATTCCCAGTCTCGTCGCAAGCTGTCTACCACTTGCATCAGCAACCTAAGACCTCTCTACTTTTTTTTTAATCTCATTAATCTCGTCTCAAAAAGAAAATAAGAAAAGTAATGAAAAAGAATGTGTAGCACTGAGGTCGTAAGAACAAACTCTTGGGCAACGAAAACACTCAACGCTGACACCAGAATCATTTGTAGTAGGGGGATATTGAACCGGTCGTTCATTCGCATCGAAAATCATGGCTTACGTAATTTAACGCGAGATTTTAATCAGAAGGTCAACTCGAGTCCTTCGGTTCGTTTCGCCGCAATTAAATTGCGACCTAGGATTATCAATATCGCAATTGCAATACTAGGCAAAGTTTCGTTTGTCCTTATGAAACATTTTCTGTCAGCTCAGCCACTTTTGTTTTATCATAAAAAATTTCTTATAATTAGCTAGATTTCACTTTTTTTTTTTGCCATCAGAAATTTCTTGCAATTCGCCGGATTTTACTATGAGTCAAGAATACTTTTTGAGAACTAAAAAAAAACTGTTCTAATCTTGGAAGAACTGTGTTAAATTTTGTGATTTATTTGATCGGTTGTTGATTACTTATATTCAGAGTCGTAAATCTCCATTAATTCATGAAATATAGTTTATAATACAGTTTGGTTTGTAATTATAATTTCATAATAGTAATATGTAGTGATTATAAAATAGAGTGTAAATATTTGAAGAGCTGCAAAAAATACTAATTTTCGCTTAAATATTGGGAGAAATGGGGGAAAAAATTAAAGAGATAATTAATACATTACATTTCTTAATGCATTAATTATGTTTCTTCATTTTTTCAAAAAGATTACTATGAAATTATATTGAAAAATATTCATTCTTGCAGCTATTTAAAAAGTTTAGTCATGATATTATAATCACTATATGTTATTATTATGAAATCATAATTATAGAACTCATTCTATCATCAATTTTATTTCTGTAAGTATTAGGCATTTACAACTCTGCTTATATTGTCATTCTTATTTGTTTTATATCCAGTTCGATCGTTCATTTATTAAATTTTGTTATTTCAATATATCGGGTAAAACACGTCAAGGCAGCCACACGAATTTTTTATTTCAATAAAAACTTTTCAAATTTATTGAGGATGTTGGTCTGGCTGAAAACAAAAATTGCAAATTTTTTCAGATTTTTTTATTGTATAATTCAGCCGTTACAAATAACTGAAAATAATAATCGTTAATTTTTTAACACCAAAACTACAGCTTTCGCAAAAAAATCATGTTAACAAAAAATTTAAGGTATCTAACGTTCTTTTCAACAAATTTTTTTGCAAATTTTCCTACTCCGTTTTATGCTATTTTTCAATTAAGTAATATTTCAATATTTTTTTTCTCCGAAACTGCGTTCTCGATTCAGATGAGATTTTTACATTTTGTTCCTTAATATGTTAAGAATCTGAAAAAAAAATTGGCGAGATGGGCGGCGACTTTGTTCCACAGTTACAGCTCTTCGAATGATCGAACATAACGGTAATCTAATGTGTAATTGCTCTCTGCGTTCAACAGGGTTGAGACTGTCAATAGAAAAAATCTAAAGCCCGCATCACTTGTTTATTTTTTTGTTATTTTTAATTAAATTTTTTTTTTTTAATTAGGTTAATTGGAAAATTCCCCCGTACCTGTCGTCCACACTTTGTGTTCACAACGCAGAACGATGGTCGTGTAACATTGAGCACGTGAATATTGAACTCAAGAGACATTCATTCACCACGTTTTGCCAATTTTCGATTGATCAGAAAAGAGCACGATGATGAATTACGTGTCATCAGGAAAAAAGTTTCAATTCCATCAGTCGATAAAATAAATGTATTAAAAAACCCAAAAATTGAAGAGGGAAAAATACCCGATGCAAAAAATGCAGTGCGGGCTTTAGAATTATTATGTAGACAGTCTGTTGAACGTACAGAGCAATTACACATTAGATTGCCCTGGTATTCGATCGTTTGAAGAGCTGTAACAGTGGAATGAAATCGCCGCCCATCTCGCCAATTTTTTCTCAGATTCTAGACATATTAAGGAACAAAATGTAAAAATTTCAGTCGAATCGGGAACGCAGTTTTGGAGAAAAAAAATATTATAATTTTATTCCATTGAAAAATAGAATAAAACAGAGTAGGAAGATTTTGCAAAAAATTTATTGAAAAGAACGTTAAATACCTTAAATTTTTTGTTCACGTGATTTTTTTGCGAGAGCTGTAGTTTTGGCGTTAAAAAATTAACGATTATTATTTTCAGTTTTTTGTAACGGCTGAAATATGCGATGAAAAAATCTGAAAAAAAATTTGTAATTTTTGTTTTCAGCCAGACCAACATCCTCAACAAATTTGAAAACTTTTTATTGAACTGAAAAATTCGTGTGGCCGACTTGACGTGTTTTACCCCATATATAACAATAAGTTTGTTGTATGTTTAATGTGGATTGTGTGTTATACTATTAATGGACTATCTATTTTTTGTTGTTCATAAGAATTAAAGGCTGATTTTTTTTTAAATATAGTTTACAATAAAATTCATTTTTTCATTTTTAGTTGCATTTTTAAATAGGCCGGAAATTGTATTCCAGATAATAAAAATTTATAATAGTTTATTTTTGAATGTTTATCTATTTATTTCGTGATATTTACAAATCTAGTCGGTTTCGTTGAATCATCTCCAAACTTTGTCCGTTACATAGATCGACGAAAATTATTAAATTAAATAAACATAATAATTCTGTTATAGACGATCTTAATAAATCGCAGAGAATTGCGTTTAGTCAATTCGACCCAAATCTCCTTTTCTTTTTAAAATATATATTCTACCGATTTTTCCGATAAAAAAATGTCAGCCACCATAGATTATATCTGCGGCTATTATTATTATTATCTATATATTAGAAAACACTAGAGCGATCGAAAATTGTGTGAAGGAAACTATCAACTAATTACATTTATGTTGGAAAAGATCGTTTACGAAATTGTGAAGGGTTAATCGAAAATCGTATATCACTTTCGACCTTCTTGTCTTGAGCTTAATTTTCTCGTTTCTATTCTTGCATTAAAAAAAGGATTTGTCTTTCTTTTCATGCAAATATGGAGTATATAATTCGATCGTCCTATAATAATATCCCATAAACAGCGTTTTTAAAATAAACTAAGCTTCTTTTTTTGGACGACCTCTTAAATCTTTGTCACGTTATTATTAAAGAAGATTCAATGATTTTTAAAAACTACCTTTTCCATGATAATTTCAACTTCGTTGAAATTATCATAGAAAATATTGATCAATTTAAATATGTATTAATGTTTTTTTTATATTTCATCCACTAGCCAATAAAGACGTGGCTATAGTTTTAGCGTCACTAAGAAATCGGTTAAAATGAAAATGTTGAAAAAATATATTTTTTTACCTTAACGTTGAAATTTAAAAAGCTTTTAGAATCACGAAAACTCTTTTGAAGCTGCAAATTTTGAGAAACATCCAAGAGGTCGGCCAAAAAAGTGGTCTATTTCACAAAGAATGCCTTTATACACAAGCGAATATAGATAGACACAGATTTACGATTCTATGATTCTACGTCGGTGAGATAAACGATCGTAGAGGGTGAAATCGTAACTCGAATATCCATTCGCTGTTAGTCAGAATTCGTGACTTCTTTCATTTTGTTTTTCTCTTAACTAGTGCCTTGTGGAAAAGTATTTGTAGAATTTCTGTAGCCAGTTTAGTCGGCCAGACAAATAATAAATTTTTTAAAAGGTTTTATCACCATAACAATAAGAACATTGCGATAAACTAGATAACCGATTATTTTGCTGTACAGAAAATTATTCATGTGTTATCCTGCGGAAAAATTGATATCCGTCTAAATTGCGAAAAGTTATCTGAAAAATAACAAATTAGCGAATTCGTCGCTAGATTTGTAACAAAATATGCAGGTTCATAAAAATAACGATGGATTGAATCGTATTCCTTCAGTCTTCGATTTACACTATCTAGATCACGATTTTTCATTTAGTCCGAGCCCGTAAAGAGCGAAATCTAAATTTAACATTACTTTCTTGTAATCACTGCGAAGATATTTTTATGCAAGTACATACAAATGTTAGGCTGCATGGAAATTTCGCGAATGCACATTTTTAACCAAATTACTTGATAATTGGACGAAGTATAGAATTTTTGTCATTTTTTACGGTCATTTCAAAACAGTATTATTATTTCGTGGCGCGGATACTAATTGGCAAATAAAATTCTCCCCTCTTAAGGCTGAATTTCCAACTGCGGGAAGTTAATAAAGAAATTCTTATTTTCAAACTAGTTTCATAAAATTTCGTATAAACTTGCACACGAAAAATTAATTGAGTATATCACAAATTTACACTTAATGAGTCTGACCGTTGAGATATTAAAAAAAAAAAGTTTACCTAATATTTTAACTATGGAATTTTACCAACAATTTAAACCATCGCTGGTATTGAAATTCGCAAAATTGCCGAAGTTATAGATATTTTTACGTAGAAAATTTTGCCTTTATCTTGGAATTATAATTTCCAACTGCCTGTATGTAAATCTCAGAAACTATCGGTCTGATTGACTTGAATTTAGAACACAATCTTAGTTATATTATCTAAAATCGAGGGTACAATTGTTGCGGTAAGCTTTTTTTTGTTAATGTTTTCCCTTGCAAAATACGATTTTTTTTTCTTCGGTTCACCAAAATTTATCTAACTAGAGAAAAAATGTCTACGCTACGCTTTAGTCACACTCTTCAAGAATAAAATGATTTTTTTTCTTGAATTTCGAGAATTTAAAATAACATTTTCAAGAGACGTTCATGAAATTCGAAACTATCATGTGTCTACAAATTAATAAATTCTAAATTCTAAATTTTTCGAGCTCTCTCGGTGGTCAGACCTCTTAAGTGCCAATTTTTGTTAGAACTAGAAATTACGGCGATAGTTGACGATAGTTGCTTCGTAATGTTTAATGGAAAATTGATTATTCCAAATTATTCCAGCCAATATTGAAAAATTTGCAGACAACACAAATTTGTGACTTCGTACGATTTTGATTACAATGCTGTGTATACAACATTATCAATAAGCGATCGTCGTACTGTTTTTAAGAAACAAAAAAAATTCCACGCATTCACGATTTGTTGCTTCATGCGTCATAAATATTTTTAAATACATATGAAGCATTCTCAATGCGGCCATTTTTTTGTTTTTCAAACGTCTTAGATAATTCCCGTAATTGGCAAGATTTAACAGCTACGTAATACTTTCTTATGCATTTTTTTAGAAGTTTAAATCCATTATATTAGAAATTTCTACTATTTTTTTAAGTCTTCATTTCTCGAAAATTATAGATCATATAAGGAAAATGTCTCGTCAATAATGTTGA
Organism: Ephialtes manifestator; assembly: GCA_963970395.1. Taxonomy (NCBI): domain Eukaryota; kingdom Metazoa; phylum Arthropoda; class Insecta; order Hymenoptera; family Ichneumonidae; genus Ephialtes; species Ephialtes manifestator. Next base: position 16,540,933 of record OZ019982.1, read on the forward strand.
ACTGTCATATCAGTTTTGAATTATACTTTTCAAAAAATATTATCAACCTGATAACTTTAATTTCTACACAAAATAGGAAGACTTTTTTTTTGTTTCTACAAAAAGACAATTTTGATTACTCGCTTAAATTTACAGAATATTCAGACTTTAGTTTTTATTCTAGGAAAAACATCGCCAGATCGGAGCAGTTCGAATTTCCATCGCAAAAAAAGTTTTATTTATGTTACTTGTATTAATTTTTTTGACGATCGATCGATGCAGCTCTGGTGATTTTTTCATAGAATCAATACTAACGTTCAAATATTTTCTAATTTTTACAGAGGTATAATAATTGTCTTTTGTTACAACAAAAATTCTGCTTATTCCGTGGAGCAATGAAAGATATTAGGTTAATGAAATGAAAATAAAAATATCTTTAAAAGCTGATACAACAGTACAAATTATATTTCATGTAGTTGTAGAATCTGGACAATTACGATAAATATTTGCGAGGTTTAAAAAAAATAGCAAAATTTACGGAGAATATAGAATGATAGAAATTGATTTGGTTACAAGTTTTTGGAAAATCTACAAAATTTTCAAACGTTTTGAAAAAACTTGCACAATTCTCTGTTTCCCTATTTTTTTACATGCGAAGCAACTATAATCAAAGTAGAACGATTGCTAAAAATCCGGCCACTTTATTTTTCGCGAGGAGAAAAGAAATGCAAAAAAGTAATGTAAAGTAATTGGTAGTCATCGGAGACAGAGTTAAGTTACTTAACAACTATTTAGTGTCCCGTGGAAATAGTTTGAAAATCTGAGTCGTCTGTAATCACTGAGTATTCGGTACGCACTCTGGTCCACACCGTAACATTTCATTTCTTTTTTTTTCGACTAGGTTCACAGTGACTTAGAATTGATTGAGCAATGCACGTTACTTCTGTGGACTTTCGGCGACGTGGATGCTCTCCTCGTTGATAGTCGTGAGAGTTCCGTTCGCAGGAGCGTTCGCGTCGATTTTTTCCTCGTCGTTTGTCTCCATATTCAAAGTTTTCTCAAAATTCTGACGATTTTGCTCTATTCTGTAACGGCAATCGAGATTCTCTTTTCCTTGATCGAGGCCAATAAAATTCTTCTCACCGACACCGTAAGCCTCGTCATCCATGCTCCAACAGTGAGCTATCGTCGGCGAAATATCCGATGAACTGTCGGTGTACGAAAAATCACCGAAACTTCCGTATATCGGCGAATCGCTGGAACACGCTATCTCGGGATATTGTAAAGAACCCGGCAAGCCAATGCTCTGCGAGAAAAACATTCTTCGATACTGATTCTGACAAGTTCCGTCCTGAAATATTAAAGAAAAAAAAGAAATCAGTACCTAAAGTTCGAGTCCTCATTAACGTTATGCGAAAACATCTTTCGATTCGGTAATCAAATTTTGATTTCGATATTTTGAGGATAATTTTATCCATTTTACATTATTTCTAAAACGTCGTCACGCATTCTGAGAACGCTTTGGACGATTGAAAAAAAATCCAGAAAGGATATTAAACTTCTTGAGGCCATTACGCTTCATTTCGAATCGGTAATCAAATTTAGGTTTCGATATTTAGAAGATAATTTTATCCATTTTGCATTAATTCTAAAACGTCGTCACGCATTCTGAGAATACTTTGCATCATTGAAAACAAAATCCAGAAGGGATATTAAACTTTTTGAGGCCATTACGCTCCATTTTAGAAAATTTCCAAAAGGGCCATCAAGTTTTTTTGAGGATATTTTGCTCAATTTTGTACAATTTCCAAAAGATCCTTTCTTTCGTTACACTTTATGTGTATATTGTTCTCGAGCTTACAAATCAGTTCCTGAAGGAGCGTTACGCTTTTTGGGAAAATATCTTTTCATTATACAAATTTTCCCAAAGGAACGTTTTGATCTTTTAGGACTTATCGATTTATTCTTTAAAAAATGTCCAGAATAATCGTGACGCTTTTTGAGGACATTTTTCTCTATTTTATAATTTTAACAGAACTGTCGTTATGCTTCCTGAAAAAATATTTTGCTACATATAGTTTCTTTTTTTAAAGCCCGTTACGCTTTATGTGAACAGTTTTCTTCATTTTTTGCTTCCTCATAGAGGAAGCTTTGTCATCGTAGCCGTTTTTTTTCCGGAAAAAATTCCCTGACTTTTCCCTGACTAATTTATCAATTTTCCCTAACCGAAATTTTAAGGACATCTACTACAAAATTGATAACGCGAATAAAAAAAATGTATTAGAAACAGATACGTGTTTTTGATAAGTTATTTATTTCTCGATCAACAACAAATAGTACTTTTGAAGATATATTTTCTCTTTCAAAACATAAACGTTCTTTGGAATTATAATGCTTTAAATCCGATTAAATACTGATGTGAAGTGTAACACTAATTTTAGTAATACATAACACTCTTTAAACTTTTTTGTTGAGTGCTTCGATTTGTTCGAATAGATTTATGTTGTAATGTTTATATCAATTTTTATTTGTTTTTTTTTTCTTTTCAAATATTTTTCGGTTGTTTTTTTTCCAAGTCTTTCTTTTATGGATTTTTATTCAGTTATTGAAACTTTGGCAACAATCTACTTTTTCTCTGGCTAATTTCGATATTCCCTGACTTTTCCCTGATTCCCTGATCAATTTTTTATTTCCCTGACCGCGGCCACCATGTTTGTTTTTATGAAAAATGGAATATTTAATTTTTCAAAAAATTGACATTATCGTTCTATTGTAACTTTTGCAAAACTTGAGATAGCGAGCTCAAATTTTGTAGATAAATGAAACAATATTCACCCATTATATATGTATAATTTAGTGACGAACGGTATGAAATTTTTGATTTTATGGAATGTTGAATTATTTAAAAAAATATACGCTATCACATTTACTTTCAGAAACGCTCTAATAATAATGAAATAACGGAATAACGAAATAGAAAAAGCAAATTCACAACATGTTTATTTATCTAATTAAAACAAGGATGCAAAGTAGAACCTTGCACATTGCTTCCTCATTATTTTTCGCTTTTCACAAAGCTTCCTCTATGAGGAAGCCAAAATTGAATAACATACTTCCTCATAGAGGTAGCTTTGCAAAAAGCGAAAAATAATGAGGAAGCAATGTGCAAGGTTCTACTTTTTTATTTTTATAGAACGGCACTTAAACTTTTTAGAAAGATATTCTGCTACATGTTCCAAATTTTCTTGAAAATTATGCCTCAATGTATTATTACATCGGATCTGATGAAGGTTTAATAAGAAATTATGCAGAAGATCTGAATGCGTTAATCTACTGATGTTTAATCATTTTTTGCTTCAAGTACTTATTTTTACATAATATTTGCATCATATTTGTTGTTGATTGAATCATTCGTGGCATGATTGGAAACGTTGCGTTTTATGAAAATCCATGATCAACACATGTTTTTTTGCTCAAGTGTTGATATTACTAGTGACTTCACTCTAGTATCTGTGAGATGAGAAAGTGATGAACTTACCATATTGTAGTGGGACGTCAGTCCAACTTCCGACGGTCGTGACTTGACCCGTGTCGGTTGAAAAATGCACAACAGCGCCCATGTTGGCAAAAAGTATTTAAGTATCGTAACCACCGTAATTAGCAAGCTGTAGTACACTTGCACGTGATTGTAAATACCGCTGCAGCCGGTATCCTCTCTACCAACTAAAAAAAAAAAAACACAATTTACGCTTCATTTTTTGAAGTTCTGTAATCATACATTCTATTCTCATGACCAACTTATTGCCTACTATCTTATTATTAGGGCCGAGCGTTTCGCGACGATTCCCCATGTGAATCCCCAGTGAAAATATTTCTCTGGCAATTAATTTCTAACAGTTTTCGTATATTTTTGAGAAAGTCATTAATTTCTTTAAATATTCCCGATTGTTCTGAAAATATCCGATTTGCCCTGCCTAATTCTCTGAAAAACTATAAACATCGTTAATATTCCTAAGCCTTTTTCTCTTTTATATTACTATTTTATATTCTATTTTATAAAATCATTTTCTGAAAAATTCTAATTTTAGCTGAATTTCTCGCACAAAGTATATGGGGCATTTCATCCCGATTCGACGTGGGTCTCACCCTCGACCTACCCGATTTGGCCCGCAATTTTTTGTAGGATTGGTAGGATCAAATGCACCAAATTTTATTTTTTTTATTTTTTCTATGCAAAATTTTGTTTTCAATTTTTTTTTAAAGCGACATATCGAATGCCATAATTTAAAAATCTGAAAAAATTCTGAAAAATAGTTTGTTGATTATCAGAATTTTCTAGCTGGTAACTAAAATGGGGAAAAAAATTTTTCTTATAGTTTTTAAGCTTTTTTTATTTAAAAAAATGATGAAAAAATGGAAAAAAAAATTTGACAAATTCCTAAAAATCTGAAAAAGTTCTAAAAAATAAAAAAACGTCATTTTAAGAAAATATTTTGATCCTACCAATCCTACAAAAAATTGCGAGCCAAATCGGGGAGGTCGAGGGTGAGATCCAGATCAAATCGGGATGGAATGCCCCATATATTAAGCCTTTCTCCTAGAATGATACGGGGCAAATCCGAGTTTTCAACAAAATTCTCCGCGTGTTGGGCCGGCAATAATTTTCACAGAATTACTCTGAAACCGTATAATTTTTTTGTCGACTTCTCTTAATAACTATGAACTTTGCTGTTTTTCTCTGGCTATTCATTTTCTATTTCACCAAAATTTCACTAAAAACCCCCAATTTTCTCAGATAACTCCTAGAGAATTTTCAGGAACGTCAGTCTTTCTTTGAAATTCTCTGCATGCTTCGTTTAAGAAAAAATTCAGAATTATTACTATTTACGAATTCTCTCTAACATCTATATTGTTAGATAGAATTCGTAAATCCTCTGAAATTCTCAAAACCCACATTATCGCAGAAACTTTGAGTTTTGCACAAAATAAACCGTACTTTCTATCTATAGAGTTCCTAGTTTTGTTGTGACTTTAGGAAGATAGCGAAAGAGTTCGCAGGTTACTAATAAATTATTTTATAGGTAGTATGTTATAGGCGTGATCGTGTATTTTTAATATTAATTCTTTATCGACTCTTATCGATTAATTTTAATGATGGAATTTTGCGAAGCACATCTCGGGTCTGAGACAGTGATCGTTAGATTCAAAAGCCTAATTCAAATTTGACTAATCCGAATCTTTACAAACATCCACTGTAGATGCTCAATAAATTAAGTAAATTCATTAAGCAGCCACAATCGACGAATTTTTATCCTAAACAAATTGTGAAAAAATTCCGCCACGGCCCTGATTTATCGTTTATTCGCTGCTTTGGAGGGAATAAACGAATCGATGTGCACGCGCTGAGTGGCGAAAATGAGAATCAAATTTGGAAACTCCGATGGATGAGAATCGCGTTATTTAATAAAATGGGAAATTCTACTTGTTGTATATCCAATTACAAAAACAATAGTGTAAATAGTGAATACAAATTCTACCAGTTTCCACTAGCGAAATACATAAGTAACCTCAAAATGCATCGAAGAATCATGCAAATATGCGTAATGATTATAATTTACTTAAGTGTTTCATTAGATTATATTACAACAAAAAATGCTGTACACAATTAGGTGAAGTTCATCCCGAAATACGTCTTTTATTTCATTTTATGTAACACATGCATGAGAAATGCTACTTCTCGTAGCTGCCACAAGTTGCTTAAACTGCGTTTTATAGCTAAGCATACGATAAAAATGTTGCGCATGCGCAAAACGGCCCAATTTTACCTCTCGCACTAGTGCTTTCTTCTCGCACGCACTTCTCGCACTACAGCTTTCTTCTTGCACGCAGTTCACGGACGCTCCGCTCGGGCGCCCTACGCCAAGTCGGAGACGGTTGTTAGACTAGAATACATAACCCGAAAACCGTAGTGATGTTCAGACTCTACTAGGCGTTCGATACGACTACTGTAACCGTGATTTTACATTTGATATTAAAAGTTTTTATTTACGTTTTAACTGCCATATTGACGAATCAATCTTGCGCTGTAATTGCAATCGCACAATGTGCAACATTCTCCAAGTTCGTAGTTTAGACTGCTAAGAAATAAATGTGTTCGAATGATGACAGTATTAAAAGATAAAATATTCTGTATCATCACTTAAATATTTTCATGTGTTTTTATTACACCGGTGTTTTTTAAATTTTTTATAAAATTTAAAAAACACCGGTGCCCATACGCCCGCCCCTCCCTTCAGCGCCACTCGAAGTGCACTTCTCATACATTTTTTACATAAAACAGTATGCGATACGCGTGCGGAACAGCGACCATCATACGACGGTTGTGAAGTTTGTCACATACCAACTTCACAACCTGCGTATAATGGTCGCCGCCTCGCACTTGTATCGCAATATACTATTATCACATTTTTTAACGGTTTGCCAGACCCATTTACGGCCATAGTCTCCAAGTTTTGCGCATTTCCGAGCCAACAGATGGCACCGCGGCTGACTTGGACGGAGCGAATAGAGTTTGGCTGCATCTGGGCATAGAGCCTCCATTGTAAATGTTATTGTCGCGTAATTATACTGTTCAGCTATAGTCTCCTGTAAAATGTAATATAATTTTTTTACCAAATCCGCTGGCTACAAAAATATTCCAAGTCCATACAACAGTTGAATCGCGACGAATTTTTCGAGGGACTTACGATCTTCCATAGGGAATCATCACGAAACGCTCGGCCCTAGTTATTATGTATAAATCTATTAAAATGATCAACAAATCAATAAAAACTCACTGAAAGACATGAGACTGTCGAATATAACAGATACTACTGCCGAAATTTCAAAGACGGCCGTGATGAGCCAAAGATCTCGAGCCTGAGAGTGAATGGTCGGCAGCATTAGAGTCGAAATAGCAGAATGTCTGCTATTGTGCGTCAGGTAGAGAGCGACAGTCGCGAAGAGCTGAACGGCTATGAAGTCAGCTCCGGAAAGCATCAGCCAGTAAGGACCTTCAAAATAAAATGTAAATATGTATATGGGAGATTCTGAGCCAACTCGATGAAAGTCTGACCTTTCATATATTTAACTTATTCCTATTTCACTGGCTTGTACCAGTCCGAAAACGGCCGTAAATGAATTTTACATTTTTATCAATACAATGTTAAAAGTGAACAAACATACTCCACAACAAAAAAATTTGAAAAAAAAATCTCAAATATTTTGATTTTTTTTTTTGAGTCACAAAAATGAAAAATCAAAGTGGTATTCTTTGACGTTCCCTTTTTTCAATGATTTCAATGAAAAATTAGAATATATCGAATTTTTTCTTCCACATTTTAATGCATACTGAAACTATATCTTCAATTTTAAAAGGAAAAATTTTTCTTTACATTTTTTCCAATAATATTAATAATTAAATCACTCAGTTACCAGAAAAAAAGTATTGTGTGTTGTTCTCATAATTTTGTACATATAGAATTTTTTGAAAGGAAAATCCTAGTAATATTTCTTAATTAAAAAAAAAAAATAAATGAAACCCTTGGTTTAAAAAGATTGAGGGCGCTAAGTCTACATTACTTACGAAGACATTCGGTCCATGTACCACTGATGTCAACCATTCCCATGAGTACAACAGTAGTGAGATACAATGTATACAGACATAGAACTGGATTCACAACATGCTGAACTATGTCGTCGCGATGACGAGTTCGGGCTGCCGACGACCAAAACAGGTGGCAGATGAGAATGAAATGCACTAACTTAAGATAGTTCGTCGTGAAGTCCAGTTGAGGGTATCGATTACCGAATATGGAACCGACAGCGCTTTAATAAGAAATTAAACATTTCGTTAATGTATAATACTTAATTGGTCCTTGATTAACACAAGTACATTCTTATTAATTAATTTAAAATTAAGCAGTTTTTGCTTCCTTATAGACAAAGATTTTTCATGAAATTTTTTGTTGTTGAGATCTTTTTACTCAAAATGGTCTAAAGCCTCGAGAAAGTTGGTTCAGAAAAATTGTCTCAAATACTCGACCGAATTGACTCAAATTTTAATGCCATAGATTAATGTTTACATGGTAAAATTTTTATAAAAATCAGTTGAAAAATGTAATAGTTTTTTAAGGTTTTGAAAAAAATATTCGTTAATGCACTAACTCAAACAACTTTTTGGCAATTGGGCTGAAACTTTGTATGATAATTGAAACAAAAGATGTGATGTTTGGCATTGAGTGTGACCAAAATCAATAAAACATTTCCAATTTAATGGAGTTTTGAAATTTAAAAAAAATGTAATTTATTACATCAACTTCCACAAAACTTGATCTAGCGTACACAAATTTTCCGCATAAACGAAATAATATTCAATGATTCTAGATATCTAATTGATTGGAGATCAGTAGAATGGTTGAGATTTTATAGGAATTCGATTTCTTATTTATTATTCTTTGACAATTAAAATTTTGCCGAATCTCAGTTTTTTTTTTTTAATTTTAAACGATGTATGCAAAGTATGAATATTCAATATTCATTATTCCTTTATGAATATTCATGAACTGAATATCGGCGAAATTTTGATTGTCAAAAAATATTAAACAAAGTATCAAAATCCTATAAATTCCAAACCATTCTACTGACTTTTACTACATTAGATCACTGAGCATTATTTCATTTATATGAAAAATTGATGCATGCTAGATCAAATTTTGTGGTTGATGCAATAAAATAAATTTTTAAACAATTTCAAAACTCTATAGAATTTTAATTGTTTTACCCATTGTTTTTTTTTTTTTTTTTTTTTTTTTGATTACTTTTAATATACAATTGTAATTGTGTCTTATTGTTATGAAAAATTTTACTCACCACACTATACACTGTATAGCTGACACATAAAAAATGAGATAGTGGTGCATTTGAGAATGTTTGTAGGCATGATACTTGAAGATCTTCAGTAAAACGAAGCAGCAAGTTATCGCACTGACAAGTACAAGAGTGCTTATACGACCACAAGCAATTTGATCGTACTGATCCAAGCAACCCTTGTTCAGCACATCGATGGTCTCGTTGCCATACTTCAGACTACGTGGCATGTTGACGTCGTTGCTCTAACGTGTCTGATGGTTTTTAAAGTATCACAATCGGAAATCGATCGTTCATTTTATCCTGCAACATTAAGTATATTTAATTAAGGGTTTTATCCAAGAAATAAAGTTTGAAATAACTACAAGTATTGTACAGTGATTCGGTTTGTAGTTGAAAATATATTTTACTATTTACAAATTCTGCTTCCTTGGATAAAGCAAAAAAAAAAAAAAAAAAGTAAGATCTGATTTTCTCTGTGCGTATAAATAGCAAGTTTTTATTTGTGCCACGAATATATGAATATAAGCTTACTTCTATTGTAGTAGTAATTTTATTTGTATTGAGGTTTACACCTATTACAAAGAAGAGCGGTGTATGGCTCACTTGGCCGACAATATCATACATTTTTTAGATAAACTATGCATATTTAACAATGTGTTTTATATTCTTATAGTGAAACAGCTATATAACTTTGTCTTACCAAAAATAACGCTTACCCTACTATGGCTTCAAAAACATTAAGTACTTAGAGCGAATGCACGCAATGTACATGCTGCAAGGACAAATAATACTAGATGTCTTGATCGGCATTAATATTATCTAATGCTATCAACGGGTTTGGTAATATAAGCTTACTTTTATCAATGCAATGATAAATTTTTAATGAATTTACAACAATTTTATATGTTTCTGATTCATTTATTTAATTATTCAGTTTATTTATTCCATGTCCTACAAGTAATTAAAAATATAATTTAATAAAGTTTACAAAAATTATTGTGCAAAATGCAAAATCGATTTAAAAAATTTTAAAAACAAAAATGCACCCTTAAATGTGTTTTCACAAATATTTCTAGCCAAAAGATTGATTGAACAGATTTTTGATACTCTTCATCAATAAATATTCATTCATTTTCTGCAATAATAATGCCAAAAAATTATCAATAAATTATTTAAAAAGGAAAAAACGCCCAATAAATTTCTGACTTCTGTATTAAATTCATCGAATCTCCAAAAAGATTACATTGAAAAATCCAAAAAAATTAACAGCAATTCCTCTCAAGTATTACAGTAAAATTGCCTAGTTGTAAAAATACTCAAAAATGAAAATAACTGACCTAGTAGAATAACAATGTCTTATTTTTTAAAATATAACAATGGAATAACTCTTATTATGTGAATAGTATAATTGATAATAAAAAAATAATCAAATCACTCACATATTAAATTCATCGAATCTCCAAAAAGATTACATAGAAAAATCCTCAAAAATTAATAACAATTTCTCTCAAGTATTACTATAAAATTACAAAGTTGTAAAAATACTCAAAAATAAAAATAACTGACCTAGTAAAATAACAATGTCTTATTTTTTTAAATATAACAATGGAATAACTCTTATTATGTGAATAGTATAATCAGTAACAAAAAAAAATCAAATCACTCACGTATTAAATTCATTGAATCTCCAAAAAGATTACATAGAAAAATCCTCAAAAATTAATAGCAATTTTTCTCAAGTATTACTATAAAATTGCAAAGTTGTAAAAATACTCAAAAACAAAAATAACTGACCTAGTAAAATAACAATGTCTTTTTAAAAATATAACAATGGAGTAATTCTTATTATGTGAATAGTATAATCAGTAACAAAAAAAAATCAAATCACTCACGTATTAAATTCATTGAATCTCCAAAAAGATTACATAGAAAAATCCTCAAAAATTAATAGCAATTTTTCTCAAGTATTACTATAAAATTGCAAAATTGTAAAAATACTCAAAAATAAAAATAACTGACCTAGTAAAATAACAATGTCTTATTATTAAAAATATAACAATGGAGTAACTCTTATTATGTGAATAGTATAATCAGTAACAAAAAAATAATCAAATCACTCGCGTATTAAATTCATCGAATCTCCAAAAAGAATACATAGAAAAATCTTTAAAAATTAATAGCAATTTCTCTCAAGTATTACTATAAAATTACAAACTTGTAAAAAATACTCAAAAATAAAAATAACTGACTTAGTAGAATAACAATATCATATTTTAAAAAATGTAATAATTGAATAACTCTTATTATGTGAGAAGTTTAATAAGTAACAAAAAAATAATTAAATCACTCATGTATTAAATTCACAGAATCTCAAAAGATTAGATAGAAAAGTCCTCAAAAATTAATAGCAATTTCTCTCAAGTATTACTATAAAATTACAAACTTGTAAAAAATACTTAAAAATAAAAATAACTGACTTAGTAGTATAACAATGTCATATTTTTAAAAATGTAATAATTGAATAACTCTTATTATGTGAATAATATAATCGGTAACAAAAAAATAATCAAATCACTCATGTATTAAATTCATGGAATCTTCAAAAAGATTACATAGAAAAATTCTCAAAAATTAATAGCAATTTTTCTCAAGTATTACTATAAAATTGCAAAGTTGTAAAAATATTCAAAAATAAAAATAACTGACCTAGTAGAATAATTTCATATTTTAAATGTCATATTTTTAAAAATGTAATAATTGAATAACTCTTATTATGTGAATAGTATAATTGGTAACAAAAAAATAATCAAATCACACATGTATTAAATTCATCGAATCTCCAAAAAGATTACATAGAAAAATTCTCAAAAATTAATAGCAATTTTTCTCAAGTATTACTATAAAATTGCAAAGTTGTAAAAATACTCAAAAATAAAAATAACTGACTTAGTAGAATAACAATGTCTTATTTTCAAAAATATAACAATGGAATAACTCTTGTTATGTGAATAGTATAATCGGTAACAAAAAAATAATCAAATCACTCATGTATTAAGTTCATTGAATCACCAAAAAGATTACATTGAAAAATCCTTAAAAATTAACAGCAATTCCTCTCAAGTATTACTGTAAAATTGCAAAGTTGTAAAAATACTTAAAAACAAAAATAACTGACCTAGTAAAATAACAATGTCTTATTTTTTAAAATATAACAATGGAATAACTGTTATTATGTGAATAGTATAATCAGTAACAAAAAAAAATCAAATCACTCACGTATTAAATTCATTGAATCTCCAAAAAGATTACATAGAAAAATCCTCAAAAATTAATAGCAATTTTTCTCAAGTATTACTATAAAATTGCAAAGTTGGAAAAATACTCAAAAATAAAAATATCTGACCTAGTAGAATAACAATATCATATTTTAAAAAATGTAATAATTGAATAACTCTTATTATGTGAGAAGTTTAATAAGTAACAAAAAAATAATTAAATCACTCATGTATTAAATTCATTGAATCTCCAAAAAGATTATATAGAAAAATCCTCAAAAATTAACAGCAATTTCTTTCAAGTATTAATATAAAATTGCAAAGTTGTAAAATTACTCAAAAATAAAAATAACTGACCTCGTAGAATAACAATGTCTTATTTTTAAAAATATAACAATGGAATAACTCTTATTATGTGAATAATATAATCGGTAACAAAAAAATAATCAAATCACTCACGTATTAAATTCATCAAATCTCCAAAAAGATTATATAGAAAAATCCTCAAAAATTAACAGCAATTTCTTTCAAGTATTACTATAAAATTACAAACTTGTAAAAAATACTCAAAAATAAAAATAACTGACTTAGTAGAATAACAATGTCTTATTTTTAAAAATATAACAATGGAATAACTCTTATTATGTGAATAGTATAATCAGTAACAAAAAAAAATCAAATCACTCACGTATTAAATTCATTGAATCTCCAAAAAGATTACATAGAAAAATCCTCAAAAATTAATAGCAATTTTTCTCAAGTATTACTGTAAAATTGCAAAGCAGAATAACAATGTCTTATTTTAAAAAATATAACCATTGAATAACTCTTATTATGCAACAAGTGTAATGAGTAACAAAAAAAAATAATCAAATCACTCACGTATTAAATTCATCGAATCTCCAAAAAGATTACATAGAAAAATCCTTAAAAATTAACAGAAATTCCTCTCAAGTATTACTATAAAATTGCAAAGCAGAATAACAATGTCTTATTTTAAAAAATATAACAATTGAATAACTCTTATTATGCAACAAGTGTAATCAGTAACAAAAAAAAAATAATCAAATCACTCGCATATTAAATTCATCAAATCTCCAAAAAGATTATATAGAAAAATCCTCAAAAATTAACAGCAATTCCTCTCAAGTATTACTGTAAAATTGCAAAGCAGAATAACAATGTCTTATTTTAAAAAATATAACAATTGAATAACTCTTATTATGCAACAAGTGTAATCAGTAACAAAAAAAAAAAATCAAATCACTGGCGTATTAAATTCATCGAATCTCCAAAAAGATTACATAGAAAAATCCTTAAAAATTAACAGAAATTCCTCTCAAGCATTACTGTAAAATTGCAAAGCAGAACAATGTCTTATTTATAAAAAATATAACAATTGAATAACACTTATTATGCAACAGCAACAAAAAAAATAATCGAATCACTCGCGTATTAAATTCATCGAAGAATCGCCTTTGCAAGGTTCTGCGTCGCTCTTACCTAATTACAATACAATACACGTACTTACCGTACGTGATTCCGAAAGCACTTCTGACAATCCGCTCGTCTCATTATTAAATTCATCGGTACAATAAAACTTGCTTATGTTTCATTCGTCTTTTAGATATACCGAGTTTTCGTTTCTAGAGCAGAAACAAGTTAAAATGTTGACGATCTAAATGGTGCAAAGGCACACGACGTTCCCGACGCACTTACGGCCACAAACTAACAATCGGGGGATTTGGAATTTCCATTGTTCACGAGTGTTTATCCGATTTACAATTGGACGAATTTCACGCGAATTGGTAATCACGAGTTTACGAATGATAATACATTTCGTTGATAGGACGAAAGGCGAAAGGAAATTCGATTACGAAGGGAAAAACTTGACAGGCTGAGCTGCATTTGTTCGACTCACGGCTCTGCGATTTACACGCGTTTTTGTTTTTTGTTTTGTGAAATCGTGGCCCTATGCTATCACTATCACTATAGATATCAAAGTGATTAGGGGTCCCTCTAGGTGGAGTCAAGAACCGCAGTAAGCTGCTGCTGCTGCTGCTGCTGTTGCTTGACGACGACATCGCGCACTTTTTCTTGCTGCAAGGAACGTGGAACGTGGAACGGACGACGGAACGAACGGAACAAACGGAACGGAAATTCCGAGTATAATTCGATTTTATATTGATATTAAAAATTATTTTGATACTAGTACTATTATTTTTTTGTAATTAAATTTTTGTATGAAGTTTTGAAAAATTAATATATATTAATTATTAAAATCTTTACCTTCGCAAAACATAGTTCGTAGAGTTAAACACTCCACACACACTACATATCAACGACTAGACTAATGGCTTACCAATAAGTAACAAACATTTGTAATATTACACACACACACCAAGTAATATAAATAGGCGCTTAAGGTAGTTCTGTCGCGAAAGCAATCCAAACTCATATGCATGAATTTTTGATATGTTGTAATTTAGCTGTTCAATTTTACTTGCACAAAATCTTGAAGGCTTTTACCGAGCATTTGAATGAACAATTAAAACTTGAAAATCGATCTCTTTACACGGTGCACACGGGAGAGCTGGAAAAATTGATCTTTAAATCGAAAATTAGCATACTTAGATCAAAGATAGAGAAAAAATAAAAAGTACTACGGATTCGCAAATCATTCAGGACTTGATGCATCATGAAAAAAGGTGAAGTCTCCGGAATAATGTTTAATTGAACCAAGGTCAAAGTGCACGATACCGGGCCAAATGACGTTTCCTAACCTAATTATCGTAAAAATGAAGTCAAATCCGCACTAAACATATCAACTATTTACAAATAATCGTTTTAATTTGATTACGACAATTTCGAAGGATTCTCGATGATTTTTGATATTATTATTGAGGCAGTCAAAGTGATGCGTATGATTATTTTTTAATGTCATGTAGACTCTGAGATTTATGACTCCGGCGTACCGACAGAACTACCTTAACATACTACACATTGTAGTAATACAATAGTACAAAAATATTGACAATAGACAATAAAACACAAAATAGTGAGATGTTTATATGTAAAGCTGTAATCTGTTATGTATTGTCAATAAACTACTACTACTACTACTTTTAAAATCTTCAAATTCTTTTAAATCATTTTCAAAAACTATTGTTGAACGTTTTTTTAGCATACAACAGAATTATGTTAAATTTGCGTTTTTGAATATTAACACGATTTTCTTAGCGAGTTTAATATACAATACAGCTGCTCGTTTCTGTACGATATTTGCGATATATTGCGATAAAGATAGTAAGAGCATTTTTTTAAATTTAAAAGAAATGTCCATAAATTGGTGATACTTTTTTGAAAAAACTTGATGATATTTTTTGAAAAAAAAAGGAAATTTGTATGAAGCCAACATTTCATTTTTATATGTAAAAAATTGTCTTCTTTTTTATGCAGAAACGTTTATTGACTTTCTACTGCAAAAATAAGTTTAAGTTCGCATTGCATTTTTTAAATATTTTTGTTTCCTGATTCTAAGAAAGCTTTGTTTTCGTGAATATATATATATATTTTTTTAGATTTCCATGTCAGCATACTCAGAATCACCTAAAAGATATCAAATTTTGGTCTAGTGAAGACCAAAAATCTTGCTCAACTCGCATATTCTGTAGTACCACAGAAATTACCGTTTACAAACCTTTTTACTATGATTAAAAAAAAGTGCCTTTTTTCCGATTCTGATTTCGGAATTCACAGATCCGACCCCTGGTAAAAATATATTATAAAGATTGACAGAGATCGATAGAATTTGAATGGGATTTAATTGATCAATTTATACAAATTGAATCATTGTCATTAGTTTTCTTTAGTTTTCGTTTTCTATTGGTTAAATACGATAGATACGTTATCGGGATGTATGGTACACTAACGGATTTATAGTATTTTACAATTTTTTTAAACTGATTTTTTAATAAATTCTTAGACCTCTTATTATCCGAAATCAATGCTCTTATTAGTATCGTGATATGCTCGATTATTTATTAGATTCTTCTCGTATCGCCAAGTACTCAAATACGGATAAAATAAAACTTTCGATAAGGAATGTATACGTGAAGCATTCTTACAGAGTTAATTAACATAAATAATTTAGTATGAAAGATGCTAAAAAACTGCTCAATTTACTGTAGTAGGTTCTGTCACCGCTAAAAAATCGCAGCGATGGGGTGCACGATGGGGTGCTCAACTTCCTGAAAAGTGAGAATTCAGAGAGAAATTCGAACACTTCTTGATGGAATAAAAATCTGAAAAAAATCAAGCATACAAAAGGTGCGGAAAAGATTAATTTTGCATATTAATAATTGCAAAATGTTATTAACAAATAGGTGAAAAAAAAATTGTTCAAGAAATTATCCGTCAACCTAACTTCTTTTTCGAATGAAAATGAATCGTAAATTTTTCTGAATACGTATGAATTTTTTCTAATCATCGAAATTTCGTTTTTTTGGAATTCATTTTTTTTTTAAATGCATGTTAAGTTGCGAATTTTTCATATGTGCTTGTCACAAAACCACCCATTACACCCAAGAAGTTTCGAAACTATTGATCAAATATATTCGCGAATACAGCTCATACAAAAAAAAACCGCAATTTTCAAACATTAGACAAAATTCTGAAAAAATTTATACGTATTCAGAAAATTTAACGAATCATTTTCATTCGAAAAAAAAGTTAGGTTGACGGATAATTTCTTGAACAATTTTTTTTTCATCTTTTTGTATAATAACATTTTGCAATTATTAATATGCAAAATTAATCTTTTTCACACCTTTTGTATGCTTGATTTTTTTCAGATTTTTATTCCATCGAGAAGTGTTTGAATTTCTCTCTGAATTCTCACTTTTCAGGAAGTTGAGCACACCATCGCGCTCCTACATCCTTAAATGCTGTTACCGTCAATATTTAATTTTGAGTTGTATAAAATGTGTAACGTTTGAAACTCTGAAGACAAGACAACATCTTTTTTTCTCGTTTCACATTTCTAAATGGCTAGGCCATCTATGTCAAATAGTTAGGACATTTCCAAAACGTGGTCCTTCAGTTATATGAGAGCACAACAACTTGCGATAGCTACGTGTTTATATGCACGAAAAGATGGACAATCGCTTGCGAGAAACGTTTTACGTGGTTGGCCATCTAGCGGAGCTAAGCCGGTTATTGCGCGTGCACCCGAATTTAGCCCGCTAGATGTCGAACGAGCCGAAACGTTTCTCGCAAGTGAGTGTTCGGCGTTCTATGTATAAGTACGGGCGATCGTAAGTTATCGTCCGCCGAGACTCTAAAGGGTATTTTTTCAAATTTTTTACCAAAAAAGAATTAAAATGTTAAAATGTTGAAAACAAAAATAGAAATAAGTGAAAAAAGAAAAATTAAGGCCGGTAAAGTTCAACGAACGGGGATGGCGTGTAAAACATGAGAGCGAGGTACTGATAAAAACAATGTATAAGCTATTGTAATGGAAAAATAAAAGATATTTGCAAATCTAAAAATCTAAATCTAAATTATCGTCCGCCGATGTACTGACATTAGTCACTTTTACTGTTGTTTATCAGTGGCAAGACGGATTCTGCGGATTACCATGGAACTGAAAATTCCGTCGAGCCGTAATTTCTACTGTTATTTATACAAATCGCAAAAACATTACGAAATTTCGAGATTTTTCGAAATTTACATCGGTGTTCTTGCGGTGACCGAAACAGCAAAACCACCGACACTACAAAAAAAAAACGCTCAGTGGTTTTGCGGTGAATTGCTGTACGGAAAAGTGCAGAAAACACTGTGGCGGTTTTTGCGGTTTTTTGCGGTAATTTCAACTTGAAACCACGGTGGTCGAACCACTAGAGCATAAGTACGTGAAGCGGCTTATATATTATTGATGATGAATGTTACAAGAACGAATTTGGACGGAATAGTTAGGCAGTCTATCAGAGATCATGAAAGTTAAGCAGCATGGGCCGCGGCCATTACAAAGATGGGTGACCAGGAAAAAAAGTAATTATCCGGTCGATCTTTTTTTTTGTTGCTTGGAATAGTACATCATGGGTATATACGTACAATCGTATATTTTTATTATTAAATTAAATACAAAAATTATATTATTTATAATAATATTATAGGATATGGATGAAACATATAGGATTTCGATCGTAAATTTATGATGGTACATCATAAATTCACGATCCAAAGTCCGTATTCGGAACGATAGAATTTTTTATAATCATTTTCTATCATTTATTTTTACCAGGGACTTTCGGTCTGAAAATCTAACCTACATTTTTTTTCTTCAAGACATCGAATTTTTGGCGTTATGTACGTTATTCCTTTTACATACAAGGATACAAAGTAGAACCTTGCATATTACTTCCTTATTATTTTTCACATTTTTACTAAATTTTCTCTATGATACATACTTTCTCATAGAAATAAACTTGTAAAAAGTGTTAAATAACGATGATGCAATAAGTAATGCTCTACTCTGCATTATTTTATTTAATCGTTCCTAAAACATTACACAAAACATTATCACAAAAAAATACGCCTTTTTTTAAACAAAGGATTTAGGCGTATAGAGTGAACCGACCTTTAAATGGACGGTTAATTAAGCTGACGACAAAACCCAAGGAATGGTCCTTTTTTATGCATGTCCTCTTAGTGACAGTCAATGATTTGTTTAAGGTAAACGGCCCTGTTTCTGACGCTGGTCCAGTTCCAGAAACAGCCAATAGGACCAATAGGAATTCGTAAATGGTGGCGTCACAAACTGCGACACTCGTTAGGTCCTCCTCGTTTACCCTATGGTTTTACATGGGCTTTAAGGGGTTAGGCCACTCTAGAAGGCCACAAAAAAGGCTTTTTTTGGGAATTTTTTTCAGAAAAACTATTAGAGACATCGATTTTTTGAGAAAGGGTATTTATTGTACATATCATTAACTGTATATAGTAATTTTTTCATGGTAATTAATTAAAAAATGGCGGCTGTACAGCGTTGTTGCGATGACATCTCTTTTTTTTTGGAATCCACGGCCGGACACACAGCTTCAGTAATTTTTGAATTATGATGAGTTTTTTAACGGTTTTCACTTACACATAACAGTAGCTAGAGAAGTACGTAGGATTTTTTCGATACAGGCATTTTTGACAAAATGGCGAGCATCTAAAGTGAAAGTTCAAAGATTTGACTTAAAAATCGTTCGAAAATTATCAATAACAAAAAAACTATGCAACTTAAAAAAAAAATCCTACGTACTTTTGTAGATAATGTATTTTTGAAGATATATCCAAAATTTCAAATAAATCGGTGGTAAACTTTTTGAGTTATGTTTCCGGCCAACTGGAAAAGAGCAGTTTTGAGATAAACGCGTTTATCTGCCGTATACCTGCTTTGACCCTTCTCAGTACCTTTAAGTACCGAAGAGCACACAAGAGAGGTTCCCTGCTAACCGGGCGGCCTCCCATTAAAATTCCAAAATGGGGCATTTACAAATTTTTGCCTGCAATAACCTTTTGGGACAGCATTCTAGAAACCCTAATGAGTCATTTCCAAGGAGAAAAAAAATCGATTTTTCGAAAATTCGAGAGTGACCTAACCCCTTAAGGTAATGTGACACATGTTCGAAAATTGCAATCGGTATCGAAAACTGTAACCAAATCTACACAAAGCCGGTTAATATTTCAGACAAAAGCAAATTAGCTTTGACTTCGTCTATCTACCAAGGAGTAAAACCTATTTTTTTTTCATCTAAAATATTAAGCGCCACTGAGTAGTTTTGATTACAGTTTTTTATACCGATTGTAGTTTCCCAGCAGTTTTCGAACATGTGTCACATCACCTTAAAGGGATGCTGGAGTAGATTTTTTTGCCGACTTTGGTTGGTAAGTTTTTCGATCAGGACACAGGTGGCGCCAACGTAGTCTGTTTACTTTTGGCAAAAGATACTGAATCTCCCGAAAAGCAATATGGCCGCACACGATATGTCAGCTGACCTTTGCCGTAAGATTTAATTGTTTCTGGAAATTAGATGTGTAAAATCAGACCGGACGTCAATTCTGTGATGATTTCTGAATATTCAAAAACCATCAGAATGTCAAATACACAAGCCAAATCCATGTATAGTGTATACTACGGTCGCGTTGCAAAGGCTCGGAGCTTTTGCCAAAAGAAAACAGACTACATCGGCGCCACTTGTGTTCTAATCGGGAAACTTCATTTGCGCTCTTCTTGATCCACTCTCATCGCGAACAGACTACGTGAACGTAGTCTGGGTTTTGCGTGGATTCCTTTTGTGTAATTGACTTTTCGACGCTCGTAGAATATTCAGAGAACATTAAAGAATGGACGTACATTTCGATTTAACGTATGTGAGTTCCAGAATCTTTTATATCTTACCAAACAGGCGATGCTGTTAAACCCTGGCAGCCATTTTGATTTCGGGAGGTTTAGTAATATACGATTTTTTTCAATTATTGTACGTTTTCACCAAATATTCGAATATACGTCCACTCGTTTATGTTGATATTACAATCGTGTACAATTTCAAGCGTGTGTGTAGCGTATTAACGAAAAATAATCAAAACTACGAAAAAGCCAGTTTTTACCGAACAAAGTCGGTAATAAAATCGACTCCAGCATCCCCTTAAGGGGAAGCTGGAGTCGAGTGCAGAAGCAGGTTTTTACCGACCGAAGTCGGTAAAAGCTTTTTCGTAGTTTTGATTATTCTTCGTTAATACGCTACAGATATGCTTCAAATTATACACGATTGTAGTATCAACATAAACAAGTGGACGTACATTCGAATATTGGGTGAATACGTACAATGAATGAAGATATTCGTATATTACTAAGCCTGGATCATCGCGGGGATCGCAAACAGACTACGTGATCGTAGTTTCGGTTTTGCGTGGATTCCTTTTGTGTAATTGACTTTTCGACGCTCGCAGAATATTCAGAGAACGCTAAAGAATGGACGTACATTTCGATTTAACGTATGTGAGTTCCAGAATCTTTTATATCGTACCAAACAGGCGATGCTGTCAAACCCTGGCGGCCATTTTGATTTCGGGAGGTTTAGTATTATACGATTTTTTTCATTTATTGTACGTTTTCACCAAATATTCGAATATACGTCCACTCGTTTATGTTGATATTACAATCGTGTACAATTTCAAGCATGTGTGTAGCGTATTAACGAAAAATAATCAAAACTACGAAAAAGCTTGTTTTTACCGAACAAAGTCGGTAATAAAATCTACTCCAGCATCCCCTTAAGTCGTCGCAAACTGGGCCGTTTACTTTACCCTTATATGAAACTTGGAAAAATATTTGTACATCTCCCGCCAATCGGATCAGTCCATACGTTCCGCCTGTTCCGTCGTTTCCTTTTCGTCGTCTGCTGCACAGCACGTCGATTTTGCTGGTCAGTGAAGCTGGCACACCCGGTATTGGCAGAGTGTCTAGTCGTCCAGCGCGCACAGCACAGTGAGTTCCATCGTCCGTCTAATCGACGACGTAGCGTGTAGTGTGTTGCGCGAGTGTCAAAACCTAAAGAGTGATAGAGAGAGGGAGAAGAAAAAAGAGTAGAAAAAAAAACTAAATAATCATGTCTTCTCGCTGCTGCACTCGATTTGCCTCTGAGTGACGTTATAGACCGAAACAATAAAACGGATTACCGGATGCGGTCAAATATCGAAATTTTGAGGACAAGGACTTCGGGACACGACGACGGCGTACTATCGAAATGGTTTCGATAATTAAAAATCAGCTGCTAAAACATCTGTCGAGGTTCGTTTTGACACTTTTTTTTCGATATTATACTTATAATTTTTGAAGGGAAAAAAACAAAACCGTCTGCTCATTTTTTTTTGACATGTGATCAAAGGATCGGCATTAACGTGATATCCTTTGATTCATATTATTATTATTGCGTTGCTGTTCCTTTACTATCTCGCATGATTTATCTCTCCCTCTCTTCCCCCTTTGTTCTTCGCTATTTATAAATGGGATTGATATTTTACCGCAAATTTAACGTGAATTCGTAGAAATATTTTTTTGAGTTTTTAGTTTATTTAAGGGGGTTAAGTCCGACGTAATAACATTGGAATTTATGGATAGATATAGGTATAGTGAATTTTGAGGACATTAAGGAGGTTCATGTACTTTATACCTAGTCAAATCGATGTCTTTCGTTTTTTATGCGTTTTTACTATTTAAGGTGGTTCACTTCATGCTTTAAGAGTGTAATTTGGACAATGAAATGTGGTCTTAAGGCAGTAATCTTCTGAAAATCAGTAAATCAATGGTTTCTTGCTTTTATGGGGTTTCAGCATTTTAGGTGGTCCAGTAGATACTTTAAGAGGGTAATTTAGTCAGCAGCATGGGATCTTAAGGGAATATTTATTTTTAGTGGGTTTTTAAAGAGGATTTTTCATCTTCAATAAAATATATTTAAAAAAATTGTTTTCACTAAATTTTGCTACCAATATTCGAAAATAGTTTATTAAGGGTGTATAATATATTTGAGCTTAAGTAGCCAATTGGTTGTAAAGATTTCATGGTTTAATTTTTTAATTTGAATGATTGCTGAATTTAAAAAAAAATGATTTTGTTATCATTTTTTAAAGTTTACTATATTTATTTTCAAAAACGATTTTTTTTTATTTTGAAGGTGTAATTTGGATAATGAAATGTGGTCTTAAGGCAGTAATCTTCTGAAAATCAGTAAAATCAATGGTTTCTTGCTTTTATGGGGTTACAGCATTTTAGGTGGTCCAGTAGATTCTTTAAGATGGTAATTTAGTCAGCAGCATGGGATCTTAAGGGAATATTTATTTTTAGTTGGTTTTTAAAGAGGATTTTTCATCTTCAATAAAATATATTTAAAAAAATTGTTTTCAATAAATTTTGCTACCAACATTTGAAAATAGTTTATTAAGGGTGTATAATATATTTGAGCTTAATTACCCAATTGGTTGTGAAGATTTCATGGTTTAATTTTTGAATTTGAATATTGCTGAATTAAAAAAAAAATTGTTTTTGTTATCATTTTTTAAAGTTTACTATATTTATTTTCAAAATTGATTTTTTTTTTATTTTGAAGGTGTAATTTGGACAATGAAATGTGGTCTTAAGGCAGTAATCTTCTGAAAATCAGTAAAATCAATGGTTTCTTGCTTTTATGGGGTTACAGCATTTTAGGTGGTCCAGTAGATTCTTTAAGAGGGTAATTTAGTCAGCAGCATGGGATCTTAAGAGAATATTTATTTTTAGTGGGTTTTTAAAGAGGATTTTTCATCTTCAATAAAATATATTTTAAAAAATTGTTTTCACTAAATTTTGCTACCAACATTTGAAAATAGTTTATTAAGGGTGTTTAATATATTTGAGCTTAAGTAACCAATTGGTTGTGAAGATTTCATGGTTTAATCTTTGAATTTGAATATTGCTGAATTTAAAAAAAAATTGTTTTGTTATAATTTTAAAAAGTTTACTATATTTATTTTCAAAATCGATTTTTTTTTATTTTGAAGGTGTAATTTGGACAATGAAATGTTGTCTTAAGGCAGTAATCTTCTGAAAATCAGTAAAATCAATGGTTTCTTGCTTTTATGGGGTTACAGCATTTTAGGTGGTCCAGTAGATATTTTAAGAGGATAATTTAGTCAGCAGCATGGGATCTTAAGGGAATATTTATTTTTAGTGGGTTTTTAAAGAGGATTTTTCATCTTCAATGAAATATATTTAAAAAAATTGTTTTCACTAAATTTTGCTACCAACATTCGAAAATAGTTTATTAAGGGTGTATAATATATTTGAGCTTAAGTAACCAATTGGTTGTGAAGATTTCATGGTTTAATCTTTGAATTTGAATATTGCTGAATTTTAAAAAAAATTGTTTTTCTTATAATTTTTTAAGGTTTACTATATTTATTTTCAAAATCGATTTTAAAAATTTTGAAGGTGTATAACCAATTTGAGCTTAATTGACCAATTGGTTATAGAGATTTCATGGTTGCTAAATTTTTTCAAATGGTTTTTGTTGAAATTTTAAAAAGTTTACAACAATTATTGTAAAAAACACAAAATCAATTGAAAAAATTATAAAAACAAAAATGCACCCTTAAATATGCCTTCCACAGATATTTCCAACCAAAAGATCGATTAAGCAGATTTTCAGTACTCTGCATCGATAAATTTTTATTAATTTTTTTCAATAATACTGCCAAAAAAAATATCAATAAATTGTTTACAAAGAAAAAAAAAATGTTCAATAAATTTTTGTCACATGCAATTAATTTTACGATTTTTCCGAAAACATCTAAATTTTTTACAATTTTCTTATTTCCATTTCTGAGAACTTTTTCCAAGCTATTTTTTTTATGGATCTCTTCGTTTCACGATCCTAAAACTTCTTATATGTTCCATGCTAAATATTGCTACCATTCAAAAGTCTGAAAAAAAAAAATTACAAATTATTGGAAACCATAAAAAATTTCTTGATTTCGTTTTTAGACTCCTAAAATTCAGCTTCGCCACGTTGAATATTATTGCGGGTTCCGAGAATCGATCTTTTCGGCGCTCAAATCAGATAAGATTAATTTCCGATTTTTTCCGAGTATTCTTGAATAAAAAATGTGTTATTCTGATTTACCTTTTCGTACGTTTCGACACTGAGAAAAAAAAGTCGTTAGAACCAACAAAATGTGCACTTGCCGGCAGCGAAAATAATATTTTGTCGATTGGACAAAATATTCGGCAATGGCAATCGAATAATGTTTGGATTGATCAGCTGTTGCTTCAATCAATTATATATTTCATTCGATGAAAAGAATATTCTTTTCGCTGCCCGCATCGCGCGTTTTGTTGGTTCTAACGACTTTTTTTTTCAGTGGATTTCAATCGTCTTTAGACCATTTTTATTTCTAAGAAATTTAAATTCAATTACAAATATTCCTCGATTTTAATACGAAATCGGACTACACGATTTCGCTCGCGTTTCCTGGTTCGAAATTTAATTTGTAAACAACACTTAACTTAAAATGCAAGAAAAAAATTATAATTAAGTAATGCATATCAGAAATCGCGTAGTGTTTACCTAAATAAACAAGTAAATAAATAAAAACAATATTTGTACTTAAATTGAACTTTTTTTTTTATAAATCAATTATTTTTTAAGAGAGTCTCGATCGAATTCAAAACGTAAAAAAAAGAAGAAAAAACGTATCTTTTAAAAAAATACTCGACACGTGCGGACAATTGTTACCTAGACAATATATTTATTTATAATTTTTTTTGTATATTTTCTATTTTCTGAAAATAATTGTATCAATCACTGAATTGTGAATTCTTTTATTATGTACAACATAGCAAAGCAAAAAGAAATGTATTTTAAAAGTTGCCTTTCCATCACTACTGTGTAATCCTGAAACTTCATAAGCCACTTATCTGGAGAGTTTAACGATTTTTTTCCCTACTCTGTATTTTTTATTAAACTCGATTTGCATATTTTTCTTCGTTACTTTTTTTAATGTCGAACTCTGTGCATTACCTTAGTTTATATTGTCCTATTTTAAATGTTATGGGAATTCTCATAATGAATGTGTAGTTGACGAAAGGGTAATGAAATACGTTTGCGGAAACAGTAGTACAGTTGATTATTTACGTGCACCTTATCTATAACGCCAATTGCTATTATTACCACCTGTGTAACTCGTAGAACATGAAGTAAAAGAGTCATGTCAACTTACTTATTTACTGCAGTATACCAAGAAATTTAACATGTAATAGACGAGAATAAAAATGTATTTTTATTTTGCTTCGTTTTAGAGGAAGTTTTATTTTGATGAAAAATTTTTTTTCGAGATTTTCACATCCAAAACATAAAAAAATATGCACTGAGAGAAATCGCCGTAATTTAGGCAACTATTAAGCCACCAGAATTGTAAATCCCCATTAATTTATGAGATATAGTTTACAGTACAATTTGTTTTGCAATTATTATTTCATAATAATAATATGTAGTGATTATAAAATAGAGTGTAAACATTTGAATAGCTGAAAAAAATACTAATTTTCGCTTTGATATTGCAAGAAATAGTGGAAAAAATGGAAGAAATAAGTAATGCATTACTTATTTTTTTCCATTTCTTCAAAAGGATTACTGTGAATTTTTATTGAAAAATAATAATTTTTGCAGCCATTCCAAAGTTTAATAATCGTATTGCAATCGCTACATGTTATTATTATCAAATCACAATTATAGAGCTGATCGTATCATCATCATTAATTCTATAAGTATTAGGCATTTACAACTCTGTAAGCCATAACTGCAGATTTTTAGTCCATCCAACAATTTGAATTATTATTTTAACTGATTTATTCGTTAAATTAACTGCGTTGTAGTTAGTGTAACTAATTTTATAATTTTCTTAACATAATATCCTAGTTACTTTAACAGTGAACATATAGTGAAATACAACCTTAGCTATTTTTTTTTATAGTTAGTGCACCTTTATTATTATAGTTTCAATGACCATTTCAAAATTGTTAAATAATTTCTCAATGAATACTATGCTTACAATTATGTTTTCTATGAATAGTACGTCGCATCTATTGCTAAAATTTCAAAACAATATACTTTTTGTTACTATAACTATTATTACCTGTTGCATTGATTATAAATAATTAGTACAGATAACTTTTGCTTCCTCATAGAGGAAGCTTTCGTGAATTTTTTTTTTCGAAATTTTCATGTCAGGACACTCAGAATGGTCTAAAACGTCGAGAAAGGTGGTTTAGAAAAAATGTCTGTATGCGTGTGTGTGTGTGTGTGTGTGTGTGTGTGTGCGTATGTGCACAATTTTTTGTTAGCACGATAGCCGTCGCAATTTTTAAGATATCGGGCTCAAATTTGAACCACGAGTAAGCTGTCGTTAAACAAGGTATGGGATTGAATTTGGAGTTAATCCATCAAGGTGTTCAAAATTTATGACATTTTGAATTTTTTGGAGAATGTCAGCTCGGGCTCTAACTCCCGCAATTTTTATGACATCCGGCTCAAACTTGGACCAGAAGTGGACTGTTATCAAATAGTGTTTGGGATTAAATTTGGTGTCAATCCGTTAAAGGGTTCACAATTTATGGCATTTTTAAATTTTTTGACATTTTTTGTTCGTGCTCTAACTTTCGCAATTTTTAAGATATCGGGCTCAAATTTGGTCCACAAGTGGACTGTTATTAAATAAAGTTTGGGAGTGAATTTGACGTCAATCCGTTAAGGGGTTTAAAATTTATGGTATTTTGAATTTTTTGGAGAATGTCAGCTCGGGCTCTAACTCCCGCAATTTTTATGACATCCGGCTCAAACTTGGACCAGAAGTGGACTGTTATCAAATAGTGTTTGGGATTAAATTTGGTGTCAATCCGTTAAAGGGTTCACAATTTATGGCATTTTTAAATTTTTTAACATTTTTTGTTCGTGCTCTAACTTTCGCAATTTTTAAGATATCGGGCTCAAATTTGGTCCACAAGAGGGCTGTTATTAAATAAAGTTTGGGAGTGAATTTGACGTCAATCCGTTAAGGGGTTTAAAATTTATGGCATTTTGAATTTTTTGGAGAATGTCAGCTCGGGCTCTAACTCCCGCAATTTTTATGACATCCGGCTCAAACTTGGACCAGAAGTGGACTGTTATCAAATAGTGTTTGGGATTAAATTTGGTGTCAATCTGTTAAAGGGTTCACAATTTATGGCATTTTTAAATTTTTTGACATTTTTTGTTCGTGCTCTAACTTTCGCAATTTTTAAGATATCGGGCTCAAATTTGGTCCACAAGTGGACTGTTATTAAATAAAGTTTGGGAGTGAATTTGACGTCAATCCGTTAAGGGGTTTAAAATTTATGGCATTTTAAATTTTTTGGAGAATGTCAGCTCGGGCTCTAATTCCCGCAATTTTTATGACATCCGGCTCAAACTTGGACCAGAAGTGGACTGTTATCAAATAGCGTTTGGGATTAAATTTGGTGTCAATCCGTTAAAGGGTTCACAATTTATGGCATTTTAAAATTTTTTGACATTTTTTGTTCGTGCTCTAACTTTCGCAATTTTTAAGATATCGGGCTCAAATTTGGTCCACAAGAGGGCTGTTATTAAATAAAGTTTGGGAGTGAATTTGACGTTAATCCGTTAAGGGGTTTAAAATTTATGGCATTTTGAATTTTTTGGAGAATGTCAGCTCGGGCTCTAACTCCCGCAATTTTTATGACATCCGGCTCAAACTTGGACCAGAAGTGGATTGTTATCAAATAGTGTTTGGGATTAAATTTGGTGTCAATCCGTTAAAGGGTTCACAATTTATGGCATTTTTAAATTTTTTAACATTTTTTGTTCGTGCTCTAACTTTCGCAATTTTTAAGATATCGGGCTCAAATTTGGTCCACAAGAGGGCTGTTATTAAATAAAGTTTGGGAGTGAATTTGACGTCAATCCGTTAAGGGGTTTAAAATTTATGGCATTTTGAATTTTTTGGAGAATGTCAGCTCGGGCTCTAACTCCCGCAATTTTTATGACATCCGGCTCAAACTTGGACCAGAAGTGGACTGTTATCAAATAGTGTTTGGGATTAAATTTGGTGTCAATCCGTTAAAGGGTTCACAATTTATGGCATTTTAAAATTTTTTGACAGTTTATGTTCGTGCTGTAACTTTCGCAATTTTTAAGATATCGGGCTCAAATTTGGTCCACAAGTAGAGTGCGGGTAACCTAAGCATCAGTTCGAATCTGGCGAGAATCTGTCAAGGGGTTCAAAACTAATGCCATTTAAAAATTTTTTAAACAAGGCTGCAAAGTAGAACTTTGCAAATTACTTCCTCATTATTGTTGGATTTTTACAAAGCTTCTTCTATGAGGAAGCCAAAATAGATTAACATGCTTCCTCATAGAGGTAGATTTGTAAAAATCCAACAATAATGAGGAAGCAATTTGCAAAGTTTTTTTTAATAGCTGAGGTTGTATTTCAGTATAAATTTATAGTTACCAGTATCTTTTATTTCTCTCTGTATGGTTTTAAAAAAAATGTCTGTATGTATTTGTGTGTGTGTGTGCAAAGATTCAAAATTTGTAATACTTATAACTCAAGAATCCTGGTAATAATAAATCATAGAGACTGATAAAGATGAACAGAATTTGAATGGGATTTAATCTTACGTTATCATCTCTATCTATTCGGACTTTGGTCAATTTATATCAATTGAATCGATGTTATTAGTTTCATACAATTTTCATTTTCTGTGGATTAAATACGATACATATGGGCCATTCCATGCAAACTCGGTCAACGGCTGAATCTCATATATTTTTTTTTATTGGCAATTTTTTATATTATTCTTCCAACTGAAAAAAGCATGCAAAATTTTTTTCAGATTTTTTTTCATCGAAATTTCTGAGTTATAAATAATTAAAGCTATCTAAAAAAACGTCCTAATTAAAAAAACTGAAAAAATTCTCAAAAATATTGTGATGTGCAACAAAACGTTTGAATCATAGGCCAAAATGGGCCGAGACCTCCTGCTTTTTTTTTCTTCACTTTATAACATTATTCAAAGGTTTTTGAAACGTTAAATAGTCAACGCTTCGATTTAAAAATCTCAAAAAAATCTCTAAAATACTGTGATGATACCCTAATACATATATATGTATGTATATATATTTTTTAAATTCAGTTTCTTTTATTAAACTAGCAAAAGTGTGTATCTGGACCTCCATATGTATCTTTTCACATAGAACCCGCCGGCAGTTATTTTTTTTTCAGAACAATAATAATAAATAAATAAATAAAGTATGATTAGTTTTTTTTTTGAGATTTTTTAATTAAATTTTTATTTTTATTTAATTAATATTATATAATTAAAAAAATTGAAAAAAAGTCTTCTTTCTCATTTTCCTTCTGATAAAAAATGTTGTTGTTCGTCATAGTATTTTTTATATTTTTAAGAGATTTTTAAATCAGAGTGTTTTTCTTAACGTTTGAAAAAGCTTTAATTAATATTATAAAATGAAAGAAAAAAAAATTGAAAAAGGTCTTCTTCCTCTTTTTCCTTCTAAAAAATGTTGTTGTTAATCGCAGTATTTTTGAAATTTTTTTGAGATTTTTAAATCGAAGCGTTGTTTATTTAACGTTTAAAAAATCTTTGAATAATGTTATAAAATGAAAAAAAAAATAGCAGGAGGTCTCAGTCGACTCTGGTCTATAGTTCAAACGTTTTGTTGCACATCATAGTATTTTTGAGAATTTTTTGGAATTTTTTAATTGGGGCGTTTTTTTAGATAGCTTTAATTATTTATAACTCAAAAATTTCGATAAGAAGAAATCTGAAAAAATTTCTGCATGCCTTTTTCAATTGGAAGAATAACATAAAAAATTGAGGGTCAGCCGTTGACTGACTTTGCATGGAATGGCCCATATGTTATCGGCATTTATGATACATAAACGGATTTATAATATTTTATATTGAATTTACGTTTCGTGACTTGACAATTTTTATTCGTTTGTGGTGTAACGTGTTATCTCGTAAATATATGATTCAACATTAATCGCTCGCAATCAAAGAGGCATCAACAGAGTGATCCTATCATTTTCTGTCTTTAGATTCTATCTTTGGAATTCTATGTTTAGACTGAAAGAATTATCATAATCTATCGTTAAATGCTGATATAGGTGAAATAATTTTCTATCATTTATACAATATTTTCTTATATAATAAGAATAATCTTATATAATTTATACAATATTTTCAGCTATAGGAAGTCTATCATAATGAATATTGAATATGATAAATATTTGAATCCAACGATTTGCGAATGAAATTTTTTTTTAATGAGAAATTTAATATTATTAATATTACTCCTACGATTGTATATTTTTATTATTAAATTTAATACAAAAATTATATTATTTATAATAATATTATAGAATATGGAAGAAACATATAGGATTTCGATCATAAATTTATAATAGTATTTCGGAAATTCGCGAACCAAATTCCGTAGTCGAAACGATGGGATTTTTAAAAATCTCTTTCTATTAATTTATTTTCAAACGATTGAACTGAAATTTGGCACAAAAGTGGAACAGCAGCCGGAATTTGATTTTTGGATTTTTTTTTACAAAATATATGCAGAAATTTAGATTTTATAGCTTTTTGTAATTTTTCAAAAAAGATCGCTCGAACTTTCGTAAAATTTACGATATCTTGCAAAATAGTTTTTCATAAATTTTGGTACTTACAATGTTGCTTGCTTTTGAATTTGGCCCAAATCGGCAAAGATTTTATGGATTTTGAAAATTTCGAAAAATTGACGTTATTGCATTAACTTTTACAAAACATGAATCACTGAATCCAAATTTTGTGCGTAAATGGAATAATATTCAGTGATGCTCGATACAAAATTTAGTGGAGATCGGCAGAGAAATTCGGATTGCACAGGAATTTTCATTTTACATTATTATTTCGCAACGATTAATATTTTTCTAAACTTCGGTTTATCAAATTTATTTAAAACAAAGATGTAAAATAGAAATTTGCATATTACTTTCTCATAAAGATAAATTTGCAAAAAGTGAGAAATAATGAGGAAGAAATAAGCGATTTTCTACTTTGCATTCTTGTTTTAAATAAATTTATAATAATAATAATAATTTAGTGATCGAAGCAATTTTAAAAATTACTTAATTTTGGTAAATTTTCATTTCGATTTGATTATCCCATTTTCGTGTATCTTTTTGTATAATAGCAACTGCGAAAGTCATTCATAAGCTTCATATAAAATAATTTTGCAAATACGTGAAAGCAAATAATTTTACGATAAAAAAAAAGATCGTGACATTATCTCTGAGAAATGGACACAGACGGGCCAGTCTTTCCGTAGATTCAATGCTATTGTTTGTTTTCCCTGTTGAAAACTCATCCATGAAGCCATAAACACAGCTGATATCGATTCCTCCTCGAAACCTAGCGAAAATATTGTTTCTATTTTAGCACGGTTTGCATTAGCCGACTGAACTTTTTAAACGTCGTAAAAAACAGTTAAATTTATCATCTATTCCATTCTATGAAGTAAATTTAATAATAAACAAAATATCTGGATTTTTTACTGTTTAGAATAGAGTGAAACATTTTGTGAAAGTTTTTTCTTTTAAAATAAAAATAAAAATAAGTTTTGTTCCTTACAATAAAATAACGAGACCTTCAGCACTTTTACAATTCTCGTCCTTTTAAATTCTGTACTTCACTCGATACGATAATGGACGTTTTACAAGCGTGCGTAAAACGTCCCATTTTCACACCTTGTGAAGTAAAATTTTCACATGTAATACTACAAGAGCTTTGAAATTATCGGATATTTCCTGACAGGTTCGTTGCAAATGAACGAGTCAAGTTTTCCAGGTTAAAAAATCACGAGCGCGTAGCGCGAGTGATTTTTCTGGAAAACTTGACGAGTTTATTTGTTTGCAGGGAACCTGGAGGGAAATATCAGATTAATTTCGAAGCTCGAGTGGTATTCGGAGGATTATTTTTTCTATTCAAATTGCGACAAATGGAATTGCACCATGAGACAAAAATTATCATTCCGACAAGGAAATTTCATAATCAGAACAAAAACCTTTTAATTCATGTCTAAAGGATTGCAGTTAAATACACAATTGTTATAGACATTTGTATATTGATTCCAGACTGAGGTTTTCGATTTAATCGTATTAACAGGGACATTTCCCTTTACTTTTTCATCAATAGTTTGCAAGGATTCAACTTCAAACCGACTCATATCAAATAAAAATCCTTTGACTGCCACAATAAAATTCAATCTGTCAGTTTGACAGATGGATGACGCGGCTAAATGATTTTTTGTTTTATATATATAACCAACACGCAAAATTATCAAAAAATGATCAGTATAATACCGTGTAGCTTGCCCGACGTGACGTCGAATGGTGCAATTCCATTAGTCGAAATTTGGATGGGAAAAATAATCTACAATATTCGATGGAAAAACTTTTTCTCAACTCGCATAATTTTCGCCATATTTGTATCGTAATATACTATTATCATTGCTGTTCCTATAATAATTATGTTTTTAATTTTAATAATTTGCAGATTTTGCAAGAATTTGTCGGCAGACAAGATCAACCTAAGCACTTTTAAGGGCGAAGGAGAACTCACTAATTTGGAACTCGACGAAATTGTACTCACCGATCTTTTGGAGTTGCCGTCGTGGCTGAGACTGACACACGCTTGGTGCAATAAAGTTTCCTTTCGTATACAATGGACGAAGCTCAAGAGTGTTCCGATATTTTTGGTAAGTTATTCCTCCGTAATATAGCATTAAGGAGGTTGGTGCGCTCCACACTAGTCAAATCAGTGCTAAATTTTTAAAAGTGTTTCTGTAATTTCAGATGGTTTAATAATCCGTTCCAAGGTGTTAATCACATAGCAGTATTAGTTGTTGATATTCAAATACATTCACAGCTGTGATATCAACAGTAAATCGATCAATATCTGCAAATTTCCGATGTTATGTTTTTTCATCCAGTTTTTTAAAAGGGTAAACCGTAATATCAGTCCGATTATGACGACCAATAGCTCATTTTGTTTACTAAAAGATATTCTATCGATTGGCCGTCTATTTTTTAAAATCGTATTAGTAGTTCAAAAGATAGAACCGT
Organism: Ephialtes manifestator; assembly: GCA_963970395.1. Lineage (NCBI taxonomy): Eukaryota > Metazoa > Arthropoda > Insecta > Hymenoptera > Ichneumonidae > Ephialtes > Ephialtes manifestator. The sequence continues at coordinate 16,574,871 of OZ019982.1, forward strand.
TTGTTTATCCTATCATAACCTAACATCACGTATACAAATGGCTGTAACTTTTGAACGCCTGATACTATAGAAAATCCGGACGGTCAATCGATTAAGGATCTTCCACTGATCAAAATGAGCTATGTTTCGTCGTAATCGGACTGATATTACGGTTTACCCTTTTACAAAACTGGATGAAAAAACATGACATCGGAAATTTGGAGATATTGATCGATTTACTGTTCATATGACAGCTGTGAATGTATTTGAATATCAAGAACTAATGCTGCTATGTGATTAACACCTTGGAACAGATTATTAAACCACCTGAAATTGTAGAAACGCTTTTAAAAATTTAGCACTGATTTGACTAGTGTGGAGCGCTTCAACCTCCTTAAGTAAACTAAAAAAGGATGCAAAGTAGAACCTTGCACATTACTTCCTCATTATTTTTCGCTTTTTACAAAGCTACACCTATGGGGAAGTATGTTAGTCGATTTTGGTTTCCTGCATGGTGGCTGGGAAAAGTCAGGGAAATAAAAAATTGACAGGGAATCAGGGAAAAGTCAGGGAATATCGAAATTAGTCAGGGAAAAAGTAGATTGTTGCCAAAGTTTCAATAACTGAATAAAAATCCATAAAAGAAAAACTTGGAAAAAAAACAACCGAAAAATATTTGAAAAGAAAAAAAAACAAATAAAAATTGATATAAACATTACAACATAAATCTATTCGAACAAATCGGAGCACTCAACAAAAAAGTTTAAAAAGTGTTATATATTACTAAAATAAGTATTACACTTCACATCAGTATTTAATCGGATTTAAAGCATTATAATTCCAAAGAACGTTTATGTTTTGAAAGAGAAAATATATCTTCAAAAGTAATATTCGGTGTTGATCGAGAAATAAATAACTTATCAAAAACGCGTATCTGTTTCTAATACATTTTTTTTTATTCGCGTTATAAATTTTTTAGTAGATGTCCTTAAAATTTCGGTCAGGGAAAATTTATAAATTAGTCAGGGAAACATCAGGGAAAGTCAAGGAATTTTTTCCGAAAAAAAAAACGGCTACCATGTCCTGGTAGATACTGTAAAAAAAATGTAGGATTGGTTAGACCCTCAAATGCATTAGATTTGATTTTTTGTATTTTTTCTATGTAAATTATTTTATAAATATTCTTTTAAAGTGATATATCGAATGCCATAATTAAAAAATCTGAAAAAATTCAGAAAAATACTTTGTTGAATCTCAAAATTTTCTAGCTTATAGCCAAATTCGGCAACATTTTTCTTCTTATAGTTTTTTAAGTCTTTTAATTTAAAAAATTATGAAAAAATAGAAAAAAAAATTAATCTACTACAGGCGATTGGTCAAACGTTTATTTATATAAACGCGGATTTTTTAGAATTTCTTTAGATATGTAGGAATTAGTCAAATTTTTCTGAACTAAGACTATTCCAGCACCATATACGCCACATTCTAACACCAGCATGCCATAATTAAAAAATCTGAAAAAATTCTGAAAATCACTTTGTTGAATCTCAAAATTTTCTAGCTCGGAGCCAAAGTGTGGAAGATTTTTCTTCACACAATTTTTAAGCTTTTGTGATTAAAAAATTATAAAAAAATAGGAAAAAAATCAATCTACTATGAACGACTTGTCAAACATTTCTGTATATGAAACTGTATTTTTCAGAATTTTTTCAGATTTTTAAATTATGGCATGCTGGTGCTAGAATGTAGCGTTGGAATAGTCTTAGTTCAGAAAAATATGAGCAATTCCTAAAAATCTGAAATAATTTAAAAAAATCCGAGTTAACATAAATAAACGTTTGACCAATCGCCGGTAGAAGATTAATTTTTTTTCTACTTTTTCATAATTTTATTAAATCAAAAAAGCTCAAAAACTATAAGAAGAAAAATTTTGCCCACTTTGGCTATAACTAGAAAATTTTGATATTCAACAAAGTATTTTTCAACATTTTTTCAGATTTTTAAATTACGGCATTCGATATGTCTCTTTAAAAAAATATTTAAAAAAAAATTGCCTAGAAAAAATAAAAAAAAATAAAATCTGTTGCATTTGAGGATCTAACCAAACCTACAAAAAATTACGAGCCAAATCGGGGAGGTCGAGGGTCAGACCCAGGTCGAATCGGGATGGAATGCCCCATATACTTTTATCGGAAGTTTTTATGCATAAACCGGTATAATAATATTAACATACAAGTATGATGTAAACTTAATAAACGGTATATTGAACACGATAAAAAGGTCATGTTTAATATAAAAGTACTGTAAAATAATCATATGATTGTATATTAAATTTAATATACCGGTTTATGCATAAAAACTTCATATCAATTTATTAAACTTCATATTGGTTTATTCATAAAAACTTCAGATCAGTTCATTAAACTTCATACCGGTTTATGCATAAAAATTTCCTATCAATTTCCTGAATATTTTCGATAGTGGAAAACTTTGTAAAAAGCAAAAAATAATGAGGAAGCAATGTGCAAGTTTCTACTTTGCATTCTTGTTTTAAATAAATAAATAAAAAATATAATCTTCGCGATATTGCAGAAATAATGAGCAACTAATCAAATTGTCATAATATCTGAATCTTTCTATCGATCTTCACTAAATTATACATGTAGCATCACTGAAAATTGTTTCGTTTATGTGGAACAATTATGTTTGCTAGATCAAATTTTGCAGAAATTCATGGAATAAAAAATTGATTTCACAAGTTTAAAAATGTACATACAATTATTTCAGCGATTGGACGAGGTGCACATAGAAGTGGAAACATGCGAGGATCTTCGGAGTCCGTGTTCACCGCAAGGAGCTTCCACCCTTCCAGGCTCAGCGAAATATTCCTTTATTCACAAAGTAATAGATGGCATCACTGTGTCCGTAAATACCGTTTCCGTCACCTTCAAAAGTCCAGCGTTTGTGGCTTCCGTTCAGGTAAAAGAAAAAATACCAAATACAACGTATTTTAATTAATAGTATTTTATTTAATTAACGTATTTTAATATGTATGCAAGAATGAAGAAATACATTTTTTTTGTCGAAATTTTCACTAGATCTCAAGGATAATGGTAGAATCTAAATCCCCTACTTGGCAACGATGTGATCTTCGTATGACAAGAGTCAAAGATCCAGATCGAGGACAGTTACTTATATTCAAAGAACTCGAGTGGCAAACCGTAAGGATAGAAGCTCAAAGTACAAAGGATAAGGACCTAACGCCATTAAGGCTCCTCACCAATCAAGCGAGATGCCGCATTACTATTAAGAAGAGAATATCAGGTTTGTACAAAAATAAACGCGCGATTTCCTTAATTTTTTCAGTTTTTTTTTTGCTTCCTCATAGAGGAAGCTTTGTTTTCGTAACAAATTTTTTTGTTACGAAAACAGTACGAAACCTGAATAGTCCAAAACGTGGAGAAAAGTGGTTTAGAAAAAATGTCCGGATATCAAGCTGAAATTTGGGACGTTGGTAGAGGAACAACGCCCGTTCCTATGTGTACATTTTTGAAAAAATTGAAATAAAAATTCAGATTTTATGAGCCTTTCAATTTTTCGAAAAATGTCTGTATGTTCTCTAACTTCCGCAATTTTTCAGCTAATGAGCTAAATAGTTCTGGACAAATAGAGAAATGAAAAATGAAGGGCGGTATTGAATTTGAGCGAAATCCATAAAGCGGTTTAGATTTTATAAAAATTTGAATTTTCGAAAAAAATTTGTTTTCGTTCTTATTCAAGTTACGTTTGAACAAGCCTGCTCAAATCTTTTCTAAGGTAAAATTAACATCCAGTTATAGTAGATATCGAATTTGGTGAAGATTGGTAAAGTGGTTCAGATTTTATAAGACATTGAACTTTTCAAAAAATCTCTGTATATTCTCTAGCTGCCACGATTTTTTAGATAATGAGCTTAAACAGTTTTTGACCATTAAAGTAATGAAAAATGACGATCGGTATTGAATTAAAGCGAAATACATAAAGCGGTTTAGATGCTATAGAATTTTGAATTTATGAAAATTTTTGTTTCCGTACTTATTTTAATTTGTATTTAAAAATAAAATAAATGAACTTCCTCATAGGAGCATAATGAGGAAGCAATGTGCAAAATTCCACTTTGCATCCTTTTTTTAATGCTGCTATTGATTGTGAAATTTTTATGGCTAGAAAACGTTTAAAGCCATTAGCAGATTAATAAATAAATTCGGATATTTCTATTTGCAGATTGTTTTGTAATGGGCTCGCGGCTGCTGCTCATTCTCGATGATCTTCTCTGGGTACTGACCGACTCTCAGCTCAAAGCAGCTCTACATTTTATAGACTCGCTTGGCGGTCTCGTCGAGAGAGCCACTATTTTAGAACGCAAAACAAAAGCAGCACGAAAACTCGAGGTAAACTCATCATCACCATGATTTCGATACCTTAAATATTTATGTACCCGAATGCTCTAAATTTCGACGCATTCGAGTACAATAATTTATACGAATATTGAAGCTAATTATAACGCTTTTATTCGTTTGGCCAGACATTTTGACAATTTTTTCATTAAATAAGAAAATTGTAAAGGTCGCCGATAATTTTTTGAAAACCTTTCCCTTTTTCAGTTGTATATTCAATTATTTTACTTTTCAGGTTCTACCAGAATATCAAGCACAAATATCGCAGCAAGCGAGATCCAAGGCTCAACCAAACACACTATTATCAAAAATTTTTACGAAATACGACGTTGTAGAAACGTCGTATCACTTTTTGTCCCAGCGAATCGATCTGCATCTTTGCGACGATCCTGGAGGTACATTAATGTTATTTATTACGAATAATCGTATTTATATACTGTTGCATATTGAAAATCTTGGATATTCTATTTTTGCTTTTTTTTTTTTTGTATAGCCGGCAGATCTGTTCATCCCGACCTGAAAGACGGAGGAGCTTTGCAGATATCATTAGTCAAGTTTCAAATCGATTATTATCCCTATCATCTCGCGATAGCCGACAGAAAACACTGGGCCAAATATAAGGAAAACGCTACGCCTCACAGCCAATGGCTACAACAGTCGATGAACTCTTTTCGCGGACAGTTTATGGATCTTATTGATATTGGTCGGACGCAACATTCGCCGGTCAAAACACAAGGAAATCTCGGTGGTAAGTAATTCACATTTAGCAATTTCGAAAATTCAATTTTTATAGATTGTTGAAATCTTAAGTTTCACAAATTGCTAAAAGCTCTTGGTTGTCATTTAAAAAAATAATTTTTAATATCGAAATTTCGTTTTTTTTATATTTAATAAGATTTACTTTTTTTTTATAATTAAAGGGAGAAAGTCAGACCCAAATTGGTAATATTCATTGATGGATAGATATGACATTTGTTTATCTGTTGATGTTATTTAAAAAAAAAAGATATTCTTATGAACCCCGAAAAATGCAAATGAGTTATACGAAATTTATGGGCTCTTAAACTTCTTCACACTTTCCTGAGATGCACAATTAATCAAAATGATCTAAAAATTGGTCAATTGTACATAAGAAGAATTCTTTGAAAAAATTGGCAAGTGCCATATACTCGAGTGTTAATTTAGAAAAATTATTGTCTTAAAAGAATTATAAATTAACTAATTTTAAGAATAAAAGCTACCTTCTAACTTTAACAATCCATAAATTTCCTGTAGCTCATTTGCAATAATTAGATTCTTTTGCCATAGAGCACAAAAATCTTTGTTTCAGAGTTCAAAAGAATATATATATTTTTAATCGTATCAGCAGATAAACAAAAGCGATATCTCTCAATGAATATGCCCAATTCCGACTCCCTTGGCTTAAGGAGGTTGGAGCGCTCCACACTAGTAAAATCAGTGCTAAATTTTTAAAAGCTTTTCTACAATTTCAGATAGTTTAATAATCTGTTCCAAGGTGTTAATCACATAGCAGCATTAGTTCTTGATATTAAAATACATTCGCAGCTGTCATATGAACAGTAAATCTCTCAATATCTCCAAATTTCCGATGTCATGTTTTTTCATCCAGTTTTGTAAAAGGGTAAACCGTAATATCAGTCCGATTATGACGAAACATAGCTCATTTTGATCAGTGGAAGATCCTTAATCGATTAACCATTCGGATTTTCTATAGTATCAGGCGTTCAAAAGTTACAGCCATTTGTATACTTGATGTTAGGTTATGATAGGATAAACAAACGGTTGTATCTTTTGAACTACTAATACGATTTTAAAAAATAGACGGCCAATCGATAGAATATCTTTTAGTAAACAAAATGAGCTATTGGTCGTCATAATCGGACTGATATTACGGTTTACCCTTTTAAAAAACTGGATGAAAAAACATAATATCGAAAATTTGCAGATACTGATCGATTTACTGTTGATATCACAGCTGTGAATGTATTTGAATATCAAGAACTAATGCTGCTATGTGATTAACACCTTGGAACAGATTATTAAACCATCTGAAATTGTAGAAAAGCTTTTAAAAATTTAGCACTGATTTGACTAGTGTGGAGCGCTTCAACCTCCTTAATAATTACATTTTTTATAATCTTCAATATTTATTATTCGCGGCGAGAAGGTAGTCCAAAACCAACAGCTGAGGACCTAGAGAGAAGCGCTCATCAGCAAACGCAAAGTCAAAGTTCGTTGGATCAGAAAAAATCATCGCAGCACGGGAGCGGCAATCCCGTGAAGAATTATGTTCTTGAACAGCTGGCGAAACTCATGACGACGTGCATGGTGATAAAAATCGACGATTTCACGATATTTAAGGTCACCAGTTCGACGAGAAAACCTACAACCAAGGAATTCATAGCAGGTAATGTGCTGTAGAGTTTTTTTTAAAGGTGAAAACGTACATGGGCAAAATCGAATTATGTCAAATAAAATTACTCTATTCTCCCTAAAAATCAGCATAATTAACGAATAAACGAATTCTGTGAACATAGTTTCTTAAGGATGTTCGACTGTTTCACACTAGTCAAATCAGTGCTAAATGTTTGTTTCATTAAAGTTTAATGCATTGAATAAAAATAGTAGAGGGTAGTTTGAATTGAAGCATGTATACTTAACCCAGCGAAAGATTAATAGTGCTGAATTTGCATACAGATTAACTAATTAACGTTACATTCCAATGGGATACATTTTCGTTCAGTTTTTTCCAAGAATAATCTATAATTTTTTGCCAATTTTGATGGGTCATGGCTCATTCTCTTTCTTGAAAGATGCTCTACAAATTGACCGGCTGGATATTTGACATTATTGATCGATTGATAATTATAGCCTGTTGTTTAACAAAAAACAAAATACTTTCATAAACAAATTGCTATAATTATTAAACGATCAATAATATAATATATGGGTCATTCCACGGGATTTCGCACAAAAAAAAACCCGACCGACTCCAATTTTCGCCTAATTTTTTTATATTGTTGACTATGTCAAACGGAGCATCTGTGAATTTTTTGAGAATTTTATTCTTATATTTCGACGAGCCATAAAATAAAAGGTGAAAAAAATGAAAAAAAATCTGACGTCAAGTGGAATAATGATATCGACAAAAATAACTAGGTCAAAATGTTCGTAATTCAACACAGTTTACGGTAAAAATAATCAAAATAAAAAATAAACATAACTTCTATTTTATTTATGTCTTCTACCAAGAAAAGGTACCATTTCGCTAATTTGCCCCCCCCCCCGATTTCAATACAAAAAATTACGAATATACTACATGGAGTCCCAAATATTTTAAGCACAAGCCCAAGATGGAGAACGCATTTTACCCATTTTTAAAAGAATATTTCGGGTAATTGATTTTTTAAATTTTCTTCCAATCTTCTGCGTATTTTTTTATGTAATTGGTAATATTAAAAGGAGCTTATGTGATTTTTTTCATAATTTTATATGTAGATGTATTCGATTCATTAAATGTAATCGAATTACAAATTTTTAAAATTAAAAAAAAAAGAAATCGATCAGCTGATCGCTTTCTTACTCACTCAGTGGCCGCTCGAGCGCTAGCGTCGCGAGATTCGCCTGGGGTACGCCTGGGGCGTGCGATCAGCTGATCGTCTCGTTACGCACGCAGTGGCCGCTCGAGCGCTAGCGTCGCGAGATACGCCTGAGGCGTATAGTAATTGTGTTATTTTTTTTAACTTAATCGGAGAGGTCCATATAAGTGAGATGGGACCTTTTTTTGTAAAAGACGCAACGAAAATACAATTTTTAAAATTTGTAATTCGATTACATTTAATGAATCGAATACATCTACATATAAAATTATGAAAAAAATCACATAAGCTCCTTTTAATATTACCAATTACATAAAAAAAAATACGCAGAAGATTGGAAGAAAATTTAAAAAATCAATTACCCGAAATATTTTTTTAAAAATGGGTAAAATGCGTTCTCCATCTTGGGCTTGTGCTTAAAATGTTTGGGTCTCCATGTAGTATATTCGTGATTTTTTGTATTGAAATCGGAGGGGGCCAAATTAGCGAAATGGTACCTTTTCTTGGTAAAAGACATAAATAAAATAGAAGTTATGTTTATTTTTTATTTTGATTATTTTTACCGTAAACTGTGTTGAATTACGAAAATTTTGACCTAGTTATTTTTGTCGATATCATTATTCCACTTGACGTCAGATTTTTTTTCATTTTTTTCACCTTTTATTTTATGGCTCGTCGAAATATAAGAATAAAATTCTCAAAAAATTCACAGATGCACCGTTTGACATAGTCAACAATATAAAAAAATTAGGCAAAAATTGGAGTCGGTCGGGTTTCTTTTTTGTGCGAAATCCCGTGGAACGACCCATATACAGCCGGTCAATTTGTAGACCATCTTTTAAAAAAGAGAATGAGCTATCACTCATCAAAATTGGCAAAAAATTATAGATTATTCTTGGAAAAAACTGAACGAAAATGTATCTTATCGGAAACTAACGTTAATCGGTTATTCTTTATGCAAATCCGTCACTATTCATTTCTCTCTCGGTTAAGTGTACATGCTTCAATACAAATCAACGCTCCACTACAGTTATTTAATGCATTAAACTTTATAGAACAATTCCAAAAATTTAGCACTGATTTGACTATCGTGAAACAGTCGAACAACCTTAAATATTAGCTGAAACAAAACATTCATTTTGTATTGTTTCTAAGTGAGTGGAAAAATCCGAATTTGCCCATAATTTTATGGTAATAGCACAGGAAATGTAATACAATTTCCTTTCAATCGACAACTCATTTCGGCTACTGCACAGTAACGAAATCAACGACTAAATATTACGATTTTTATTTTTCGTTCAGGGTGATTTGGCACTAATCGGGATGAAGTTGCGATGGCATCATTTTCAAATTGGCTCGTGTTTTTTTTTCTTTTGTTACCTATATTCCATTTGCATAACAAATATTGGGTTTGAAAGAAAAAATAAAATTGGGCTTACGACTATTAATATGTAAGTATTTATCATTTTAACAGAATGGAAATACAGAATCGAAAAAAAAACTAAAAAATATGAAAACATAAATAAATACAAAAATACAAAAAGGTTGAAATAAAAAAGAATAATAAATTCTTTTTAAATCTTTTTTTTTACTAAGTTTATTATTACTAAATAATAATAAGTTTACTAAAGTTTACTAAATAAAATAAGTTTATTATTACTAAATAATAATAAACCAATTTATTATTATTACTAAATTTTATTTTGTGGTAATAAGGTTTATTATTATTACTAAATAATAATAAACCAAGTAGCTACGAATTGAAAAAAAAAACTAAAGAATATGAAAACATAAATAAAAACAAAAATACAAAAAGGTCGAGACAAAAAAGAATAATAAATTTTTTTTTATCGTTTTTTTTACTAAGTTTATTATTACTAAATAATAATATTAATAATATAGTTTATAAAATAATAATAATATAGTTTATTATTACTAAATAATAATAAACTATTGTCAAATTTAGATTGCTTAGTCAATTTTACATAAGAATATTGCTGAAAAATCGACTTTTTAGGCACACTAAGAAAATCCATTTATCTACCTTCAAAATGTTTTAAATATTTCGATTCCCGCCTTCCAATAATTTAAATTTCATGCCCACAATATTTGATATGCTAATAAAATATTATGTGGGTAACGTAAAAAAATATATATATACGCAAGTTCGAATACGATGGTGTGGCAACCTCATTCCGATTGGTGCGAAATAATCCTTCAACGCGATAACAAGTTAATGACAGAGACTGTTGAACAATTGCACAGCTCAAACGAGGAAGAAGCACACACCAGGTATAAAATAAATAACAATAATTGACACAAAAAATAGACGTAGTCTGCCTGCCTAGATGTCTTCGCTGCATAAACCGACTATTGTCGTTGTGTCTCGTCCATATTATTATATCGCATCGTAGAACAAAAAAATCATACATCATATGTATTGTACATCGGTAGACAAACAAACACATATATACATGATCATCATTCGAACGAGAGAGATTTGGTGTCTCATTAAATCGCGTATTTTACACGTTTGTGTGTCGGCATGTAATGTATAATTTCATTGAAACGCTATATTTTTTTTTGGTTATATCCAATTCTTCACGATATTCATTTTTCTGTTCGATTTGCCTACAGGCGATCGAGATAAATTTTGCCTTCCCGAGGACGTGACGATTGTTCACGCAGAATTTACTTACTATTATTATCCAGGGGATATCACGTTTCCACGTAAGTTTTTTTAAATTTATACTATAAAGTGATAATAATAACGTGTGTCTAAATGCCGCTTATCCGTCAACTTACGCCCGTTTCGCATTAAAAATATAAGTCGTCATATCTGTTTATCAACTAGAGTTATTCTAATTTTAATAAGAAAAAAAATTGAAGACACAAGGGCCAATTTTTTAAAAATACTAGCAAGGGCATCGAATAATTATTTCTACAATCTCAGTGATATCTTGAAGAAAATAAGCCCAGACGATGCTCTTTCTATGTAGTCTTCTATTTAGTCAGTAACTCGTGATTTTTTTTAAATTGTCTAGAATTTTTAAAAATCATCTTTTTCAAAATCCCAATAATAGTGATTATTTATTATAATAATACCAAAAAGTGATTAATAAGAATAAAACAACTGATTTCCCAAATTAAGTATATTTTTTTAGAATTATGGGACGAATTTTTTTGTTTTTCTCGAATACGTATGATTTTTTTAAGAACATTTCGTCAATAAATTATATTATTTCGCGAAATGGCTGAAAGGCCCGAATTGTGCAATTGTTTGCGCAGAAATAAGTCTGGAAATTTTAGACACGCGACACATTGAATATCTTTTATTTGCGAACTGAAAATTGCTGAATAAAATATCGTACGCTTTGTTCTTCTATTTGTATTTTTAGTGCCACCACCCAAGTTCTATGTTCAGCTAAATCCACTGCAAGTCAACTACGACCTATGCTCGTGTCTGTGGTTCAATTCGTTCGGATTGAATCTCTATCATTCGCTGATACTAGGTGCCGAAAAAACCGCAGCTGCTTCCTCAAACCTCATGTACTTCGACGTGAAACTCGAGGCGATATTACCAAGGGTAAGTCTCGAGAATTTGTGATGTTTCCCCCGAATATCTCCTTGTCTCTTGCTTATCCTTCGTAGCTTAATCGCATATCGGTGCTCATCCTCTTCGCGACTAGTTTACGTAACGACGTGCATCCGATAGGCTTCCTTCCGGTAAATCGATTCTCCAATTAGAAGCTGTATCAACTGCTCGTAACATTTGAGCAAAGTATTTTTCTGTCTTATTGCTTTGATATTTAGTAGATATTTATAATTTTATAATTTTTTTCTTTACTACAAATTGCAAAATTTTATAATTTTTCTTTTCATTTTCCAGAAATTATATAATTTTATAATTTTTCTTTTCATTTTCCAGGAACTATATAATTTTATATTTTTTTTCTTTCATTATCCATAAATTGCAAAATTTTATAATTGTTTCTTTTCATTTTCCAGGAATTATATAATTTTATAATTTTTTTCTTTCATTATCCATAAATTACAAAATTTTGTAATTTTTCTTTTCATTTTCCAGGAACTATATAATTTTATAATTTTTTTTTTCCATTATCCAAAAATTGCAAAATTTTATAATTATTTCTTTTCATTTTCCAGGAATTATATAATTTTTTTTTTTTTTTTTTCATTATCCATAAATTGCAAGATTTTATAATTTTTCTTTTCATTCTCCAGGAGCTATATAATTTTATAATTTTTTTCTTTCATTATCCATAAATTGCAAAATTTTATAATTTTTCTTTTCATTTTCCAGGAACTATATAATTTTATTATTTTTTTCTTTCATTATCCATAAATTTCAAAATTTTATAATTATCTCTTTTTATTTTCCAGGAATTATATAATTTTATTATTTTTTTCTTCCATTATCCATAAATTTCAAAATTTTATAATTATTTCTTTTCATTTTCCAGGAATTATATAATTTTATTATTTTTTTCTTTCATTATCCATAAATTGCAAAATTTTATAATTATTTCTTTTCATTTTCCAGGAATTATATAATTTTATTATTTTTTTCTTCCATTACCCATAAATTGCAAAATTTTATAATTATTTCTTTTCATTTTCCAGGAACTATATAATTTTATAGTAGTAATATTCTTTCAGTTATTCTTCCTCATTGGGGCTTCAAAATATTTAATCAGTTTTATATGTTGTAAGTCAACTCCCTTATAAGTAATTGTTTTCCTTGGCTCTAAAAATTCTACGCTTGTTTTATTTCCCCATTCATCCTTTCTATATGTCTTATCCTTGGCGGCCGCGGTCAGGGGAAATCGGGAAAACCGGAAAAAGTCAGGGAAATAAAAAATTGATCAGGGAATCAGGGAAAAGTCAGGGAATATCGAAATTAGTCAGGGAAAAAGTAGATTGTTGTCAAAGTTTCAATAACTGAATAAAAATCCATAAAAGAAAGACTTGGAAAAAAAAAACAACCGAAAAATATTTGAAAAGAAAAAAAAACTAATAAAAATTGATATCAACATTACAACATAAATCTATTCGAACAAATCGAAGCACTCAACAAAAAAGTTTAAAAAGTGTTATATATTACTAAAATAAGTATTACACTTCACATCAGTATTTAATCGGATTTAAAGCATTATAATTCCAAAGAACGTTTATGTTTTGAAAGAGAAAATATATCTTCAAAAGTACTATTCGTTGTTGATCGAGAAATAAATAACTTATCAAAAACACGTATCTGTTTCTGATATATATTTTTTATTCGCGTTATAAATTTTTTAATAGATGTCCTTAAAATATCGGTCAGGGAAAATTGATAAATTAGTCAGGAAAAAATCAGGGAAAAGTCAGGGAATTTTTTCCGGACAAAAAACGGCTACCATGTTATCCAATTAAACATGGTTTATTTCCGTGTTCTTTTACAGCCTCTAATATGTTGTACTATATTACCGACAAAATCGGGTGACAAGAATTACGTTGATTTTCTTCTATTACTACGTGTTCTTTTTTTAATTTTTAAGGATTTGAGCGTTACAAAAAATTTAGAATCTAACCTCAGATTTTTAGAATTCTAGAAAACGAATTAAAAAATTCTAGGATCTTGAAGTACGTATTTGAAAATTCCAGAATTTTAGAAACTGATTTTTGGAATTCTAAAATGATAGAATTGCTGAATTCTACATATTTTGTAGTTATAAAGTTTAATCATCTTCGAATTTTAGAACAAAATAATTGTTTTTTTTTTTTTAATTCACATTTTGTAACTTGAACCTAATTTGAAAATATATAATTTTTATTTTAGATAGTCTTCGAAGGGCAAGATTATCCGAATCAGAGGGACAGACCCAAGTCATTGCATGTGCAGACATCGAGGGTGTCGGTGACGAACGTGAGATCGACCGAGAGATCGTCGCGTGCTGATTTGGCCGAGTGTCTCAACGCTTTTCAAATGGCCCAAATGTTCTTCGGTGCTGAATTTCCGAGCAAACCATCGGACTTTCATGTCGTCACTGACAAATTTCTCGACCATTGTGCAGGTATTGTGTTGTCGCTTTGGCTATTAATTTTATAGTGCGTGAGCGTAAAGATTGTGGGGAATATGAAGTGTGGTGTCCGAGGGAGACGAATAATGTACGATACGATTTGGGAGTAAACGACCTGTTTATTTCACGGCTGAAGCGAGACTACTTAGTACCGCGCTCGGAGTTTATAAACAGATACAAAGCTGGCTATATATGGGTCATTCCACGGGATTTCGCACAAAAAAAAACCCGACCGACTCCAATTTTCGCCTAATTTTTTTATATTGTTGACTATGTCAAACGGAGCATCTGTGAATTTTTTGAGAATTTTATTCTTATATTTCGACGAGCCATAAAATAAAAGGTGAAAAAAATGAAAAAAAAAAATCTGACGTCAAGTGGAATAATGATATCGACAAAAATAACTAGGTCAAAATTTTCGTAATTCAACACAGTTTACGGTAAAAATAATCAAAATAAAAAATAAACATAACTTTTATTTTATTTATGTCTTCTACCAAGAAAAGGTACCATTTCGCTAATTTGGCCACCTCCGATTTCAATACAAAAAATCACGAATATACTACATGGAGTCCCAAACATTTTAAGCACAAGCCCAAGATGGAGAACGCATTTTACCCATTTTTAAAAAAATATTTCGGGTAATTGATTTTTTTAATTTTCTTCCAATCTTCTGCGTATTTTTTTATGTAATTGGTAATATTAAAAGGAGCTTTTGTGATTTTTTTCATAATTTTATATGTAGATCTATTCGATTCATTAAATGTAATCGAATTACAAATTTTTAAAATTTTAAAAAAAGAAAGCGATCAGCTGATCGCTTTCTTACTCACTCAGTGGCCGCTCGAGCGCTGGCGTCGCGAGATTCGCCTGGGGTACGCCTGGGGCGTGCGATCAGCTGATCGTCTCGTTACGCACGCAGTGGCCGCTCGAGCGCTAGCGTCGCGAGATACGCCTGAGGCGTATAGTAATTTTGTTATTTTTTTAACTTAATCGGAGAGGTCCATATAAGTGAAATGGTACCTTTTTTTCTAAAAGACGCAACGAAAATACAATTTTTTAAATTTGTAATTCGATTACATTTAATGAATCGAATACATCTACATATAAAATTATGAAAAAAATCACATAAGCTCCTTTTAATATTACCAAGTACATAAAAAAATACGCAGAAGTTTGGAAGAAAATTTAAAAAATCAATTACCCGAAATATTTTTTTTTAAATGGGTAAAATGCGTTCTCCATCTTGGGCTTGTGCTTAAAATGTTTGGGACTCCATGTAGTATATTCGTGATTTTTTGTATTGAAATCGGAGGGGGCCAAATTAACGAAATGGTACCTTTTCTTGGTAAAAGACATAAATAAAATAGAAGTTATGTTTATTTTTTATTTTGATTATTTTTACCGTAAACTGTGTTGAATTACGAAAATTTTGACCTAGTTATTTTTGTCGATATCATTATTCCACTTGACGTCAGATTCTTTTTTCATTTTTTTCACCTTTTATTTTATGGCTCGTCGAAATATAAGAATAAAATTCTCAAAAAATTCACAGATGCTCCGTTTGACATAGTCAACAATATAAAAAAATTAGGCGAAAATTGGAGTCGGTCGGGTTTTTTTTTGTGCGAAATCCCGTGGAATGACCCATATATACATATGTACATTCGTCATTGCCTCTCGTGGTAATACAGATATGCCATATGAAGTACTAAAAAATACGTGAGAATCGTATTAACGGAAAACGTATTATCAACGTAAGGATAGCAACCTCGTAAAGTTAGCTTGAAACTAGCGCGACGATATTCCCAAGCGCTCATGAACTCTGAGCAAACCTTAGTTCATTTAGTCGCAGGTGATAATGCCGTAGCTATCAACGTGAAATTACGAACGCAACTACTTCTTGTGCCTGTGTTCACGAAGTACTTGACGCAGCTATGTACGAAAACCATTTACGTACTGCATAAATTTTATGAATTATTCATAACGTCGGGTACACTATCGCGTTGCCGTCTTATTACATTTCCACGCATCGCTTTTACGACTTTATGTCGTGTGTTCATCAGAAATTCACATATTCTACTTTTACGATGGCTGACATTTTTGAAATTGTTTTGCCAATTTTTCAAGCCATTTGGGTTATACTGGAATTCGTTATGATTGGATTTACAGAAATATACTTGCATCAAATAATTCAAGATAAATATCGAGAACGTCAGGATATAAATAGTTTAATAATTCAGAAAAGTATAGTAAATGATAAAAGTAAAAGCATTCACAGTATTATACGAAGTATTCTTTTGGTTTAGAGGAAAACATCATCAAATTTTTAATAAAAATCACTGTACTTTATTTAAAGCAGTAAATCCGAAACTAATCAGGGCGAAAATTAGAATATTTATTTGCTCGGATTTAGTGAAAAATAGATCAAATTTCAGTTAAATCACTAATTCTTGGTAAAAATTCAGTAAAATCGCAAATTTTCGATGAAATTTAAGTATAATTATAAGTCAACTTCAACTTTTGGCGAAAATTGAAAAACAAAAAACTATCTTTTTAATAATTTGTCATATTTACGAATTCATTCACCATAGACTGTCTTCTTCTTCTGAACATATTTGAAGAATAGAAGTAATCTTAAAAAAAAGTGCGGATCCACTCCGGCTCCAAACTTAAAATATCTGACCCACTATTTTTTCAGAATTTTAAAGTTTTTTATTTGTGTCGATCAATATGTTCACTTAAAAAAATTGTACATAATTCAAATCGGTTAAGAAAAAGCTGAATCCCTTTAAAAGTCAGAATAATCGCATAAAAAATTGCTGGTCAAATCCGAGAGGTCACGGGTAATACTCCAATATACCATAATAAAAAATTCAGATCAAATTCTTGCGAAAATTTGAAATTTACGTCAAATTCTTCGGGAAAATGTAATTTTACTCAAATTCTTGCAAAAAATTCAATTTTACTCAAATTCTTGCGAAAAACTTAATTTTACTCAAATTCTTGCAAAAAATGCAGTTTTACTCAAATTCTCGCAAAAAAATGTATTTTTACTCAAATTCTTGCGAAAAATGCAATTTTACTCAAATTCTTGCAAAAAATGTATTTTTACTGAAATTCTTGCGAAAAATGCAATTTTACTCAAATTCTTGCAAAAAATGTATTTTTACTCAAATTCCTACGAAAAAACGTAATTTTACTCAAATTCTTGCAAAAAAATGTATTTTTACTCAAATTCTTACGAAAAAACGTAATTTTACTTAAATTCTTGCAAAAAATGTAATTTTACTCAAATTCTTGCGAAAAATGTAATTTTACTCAAATTCTTGCAAAAAAATGTAATTTTACTCAAATTCTTGCAAAAAAAATGTAATTTTACTCAAATTCTTGCGAAAAATGTAATTGTACTCAAATTCTTGCAAAAAATGTAATTTTACTTAAATTCTTGCAAAAAAATGTTATTTCAGTCAAATTCTTGCAAAAAAAAATGTAATTTTACTCAAACTCTTGCAAAAAATATAATTTTACTCAAATTCTTGCGAAAAATGTAATTTTGCTCAAATTCTTGCAAAAAAATGTAATTTTACTCAAATCCTTGCAAATAAATGTAATTTCAGTCAAATTCTTGCAAAAAAAATGTAATTTTACTCAAATTCTTGTGAAAAATGTATTTTTACTCAAATTATTGTGAAAAATGTAATTTTACTCAAAAACATCGTGAAAAATGTAATTTTACTCAAATTCTTGTGAAAAATGTAATTTTACTCAAATTCTTACAAATAATGTAATTTTACGCAAATTCTTGCGAAAAATGTAATTTTACTCAAATTCTTGCAAAAAATGTAATTTTACTCAAATTCTTGCAAAAAATGCAATTTTACTCAAATTCTTGCGAAAATGGTAATTTTACTCAAATTCTTGCAAAAAATGCAATTTTACTCAAATTCTTGCAAAAAATGTAATTGTACTCAAATTCTTGCAAAAAATGCAATTGTACTCAAATTCTTGCAAAAAAATGTAATTTTACACAAATTCTTGCGAAAAATGTAATTTTACATACACTTGATCGCCAATGTTATTTATTGGTCACATCAATTTACCGCAAATTTTCAATTTTCTCTGTAACCCTCCAGTCATACCCATAGAACATTATTTTAGTGCTGAACTCATTGTGATAAATAACTTTAAAAAAAAATATCTCTATTTAGTGTTAACTCGAATCATCAATCCTTCCTCTTTATTTCAGGCCGCGATAACGTAAGAGCATACCCTTCAAACTTCACCTGCAACACGGTGAACGAATTAATCCGTCAAGTAAATCGAGAGCTCCTATGGACAGAAGCAAAAGACGTTTGGTGCTGCAATTTGGAGCCAGTGTGGGGCGATTTCTTCGGCGCTCGTGCAGTCGGTTCCAACCGTCCCGTTCCCTTCCTCGACGCGTTTCCTCTCACTCTCTGGCTACACATGAACACAAAGTCCTCAGGAACGCAGCATTCCCCAAATTTTGCAGATATTCACGGCCTCGCTTACGTCAGTAACCTCGTGAGCGTCCAATTAAATCACTACCAATATCTCTTCCTCCTTCGACTCTCCGAAGTCGTATCAGAAATGGCGACGTATCTCGTAGTGGATTCCAACAAAATTCTCAAAGTTGAGTCCGGCGGTTCTCTGGCAATCGGAGCTTTAGTTCCTCAAGTAGAAGTGACCTTTATAACGCCTTCGCAAACACCTGGCAAGGAAAATTCAGGTGGCGACTTGGAATCCGTCGTTCCAGACTCTTCGAGCATCGCGGACGACCTCGCGGGTCCTTCTTTAACGTGGCAAAGCACAGCGGCTATCGCTAGGGCCGAATTTGGCGCTAAAAGATTGAATACAAGCTATAATATCGTGACCCCCGAAAGCGAAGTTGCGTCCACACTTTCCATGGAATTACCGCAACATCCAACTCAACCTGTGGTAACTTTTAAGCAAAATGGTAATGGCAAAGTCGAGACTCAGCATCAAAGTTTTTCTGCACATTCTGGGGCGACTTTAGCACGTGATGATCGACCCTGGAATCAATCTATGGACGCCGAGAGCGAATTTTCTAAAGCTTCGATTTTGAAACACCAGAGCTCAAAGCAAGACGCCACCGCTCCTTTCATACCGAATAATTTTAACGTTGGACTGTCGTCGATGAAAAAAGGTTTTGCTAACTTGATGACTTCCATCGACTCCGCCCTTAAAGCCTCGCCTGAAGACGGAAGCAGCGATACTGTCTCCATGCGCAGCGATATCAGCTCCGATAGCGAAAATTATGTCGTTGTTTCACTCGAAGAACAGGAGAAAATGGAATCTGTCTTTGGGAATCTTAATCCTACGGGAATTACTACTGTTGAAGAGGCTTGCGAAGTTGTCGAGGAAACTCCTGATACTCAAAGCGAAAAGTCGATGGATAGCGTTTGCAAGAGACAGGACCTTGTAAGTTTTTTTTTTTACTATTTTGCATTGTCGTACATTAGCTTCCGTTTCCTGTTACATTTTTCAGATTTATAACATTCCAAAAAAGTACTATGATTACAAGAATTATGCGATTTATAAAATCTACTAAGGGGCCGTTCATAAATGACGTCACCACACAAGGGGGGGGGGAAGGGTCCCGAAAAAAGTGACGTTTTGTGACGATAGAGGAGGGGGGCGGGAGTCACAATTGTGACGTCACGCATTTCCATTTTTTTTTAAATCATGGTAGCCGTTTTTTTTTTTTTTTTCGGAAAAAATTCCCTGACTTTTCCCTGATTTTTCCCTGACTAATTTAACAATTTTCCCTGACCGAAATTTTAAGGACATCTACTAAAAAATTTATAACGCGAATAAAAAAAAATGTATTAGAAACAGATACGTGTTTTTGATAAGTTATTTATTTCTCGATCAACAACGTATAGTACCTTTGAAGATATATTTTCTCTTTCAAAACACAAACGTTCTTTGGAATTATAATGCTTTAAATCCGATCAAATACTGATGTGAAGTGTAATACTTATTTTAGTAATATATAACACTTTTTAAACTTTTTTGTTGAGTGCTTCGATTTGTTCGAATAGATTTATGTTGTAATGTTTACATCAATTTTTATTTGTTTTTTTTTTTCTTTTCAAATATTTTTCGGTTGTTTTTTTTTCCAAGTCTTTCTTTTATGGATTTTTATTCAGTTATTGAAACTTTGGCAACAGTCTATTTTTTCCCTGACTAATTTCGATATTCCCTGACTTTTCCCTGATTCTCTGATCAATTTTTTATTTCCCTGACTTTTCCCGGTTTTCCCTGACCGCGGCCACCATATAAGACCACACACAAAATTTCACAATCTCTTGGAGAAATTTTTTTTATTTCCATTTCACTATAATGAAATGGTCTCTTCCGATTATTTCATTTCTAATCTTCGTTTTTACTATCATCTTGGAGCATTTTTAGTCAACGAACAGAGTATTTACGTTTTTGTTAACCGGTGTATGAAAAGTTACATTATTGTTCCTACTATTCATAAATAATATAAAAATATTTATTATCGTTCGACTATGTATGATATATATATATATATATATATATAACGTTTTTTGATAATACAAAAATTGAAATTATTTTTACTTTATGGAGGGGGGGGGGGGCTTGATGTCACGTTTGGGGGGAGGGCTTTGCAATTGTGACGATACGTGACCAGGGAAGGGGGGGGGGGGGTCCAAAAACATCAAATCGGTGGTGACGTCATTTATGGACGGCTCCTAAATTCGCGGGTTTTATGAAGTTTAAAACTATAATATCCCAAAATTTTTTAAATAAAATTTCTTTTTTTATGAATTTGTGTATAATTCTTTAGTATCATTATTATTATTAAAAAGTAATAAGGAACTTTTGTTCAGGCTTTTTGCTTGGCCGACAATATTAAAATTCAAGTTGTAGAAAACCTGTTAGATGGCAATGCATATGGGGCATTCCATCTGAATATTTCATACTTCGACCCTGACCCCTTCAATAATTTCAACAATTTTTTATCGGAGAGTATTTTGAAAAAGAAAAGACACGTATTTTTTTATTTGGCGCTACGAGCGATATTTCCGGCAGACGAATTTTTATAAAAATGTGAATTTTTCGGTATTTATATTTTTTTATTTGTTAATATCTTGAAAATTAACAGTCCTATCAAAAAATGTTCACGACCAAATTTATTCAGTTTATGAGGAGCTACATAATGTATATAAAAAATGTTATTTTCGTTTTCCTAACGTTTTGTTTTATGACGTTAAACAACATAATATCGTTTTTAAAAAAACCGCTACTTTTTATCATTTTGCTTCCTCATAGAGGAAGCTTTGTTTTCATGAAAAAAATTTTTTTTCGAGATTTTCATGCCAGTATGCTTAGAATTGTCCAAAACGTCGAGAAAAGTGGTTTAGAAAAAATGTCCGTATGTATGTATGTGTGTGTGTTCTGGGCTCCGAAAATTCGATGAACTATTACTCAGTAATCGTTCGAGCGATATGGCTCAAATTTGGCGCGCAAGTGGAGTAGTTGCCCTGCTTTGAATATTGATTTTTAAAAAAATCAGCCATTTTGATTTTATGGTACTTTTAATTTTTTGAAAAAAGGGCGTGGTCGCTCTAACTTTTGTAAAAATTAGACGATTTTGCTAAATAGTTGTTTATAAATAAATATACGTTCAATGTTGTTTGGCATTGCATTTGAGCGAAATCGGTAAAGCGGTTCAGATTTTATAGATGTTTGAATTTTTCGAAAAAAAATCATTTTTTTTTGTAAATCACGTTGAATTTCACCAATTTAACTGAAATGTTTTACAGACGAAAAGGAACATGCAGCTATGCCACGTACTAAATTTGACGATGATCGGTAAAGTGGTTCAGATTTTACGACATTTTGAAATTCACAGAAAAAAACGATTTTCGCTCTAGCATCAGCAAAAGTTGATAATGCGAGACAAAAGTTTGTACTCAATGGAAATAAGAATGCAAAGTAGAACTTTACACATTGCTTCATATATAATTTTTATTCTTTTAATTTATAATGACCGCTTGTCCCAAAATAGAATTGCTCATAACTCTCGAACGGCGTGACGAATCGAGATGAAAATTTACACAAAACAGGAGGATAAACTCCGTTTTCGTTATTTTGATTAAGGTAATCCTTGCATTAAGCAGAGGTCGAATAAGTTTTCGAAAAATGGAAGGGAATTGAAAACACTTTTTGCCAATATAAACAAAGCTACAAAGTAGAACTTTGCAAATTGCTTCCTCATTACTGTTGGATTTTTA
Organism: Ephialtes manifestator; assembly: GCA_963970395.1. Classification (NCBI taxonomy): domain Eukaryota; kingdom Metazoa; phylum Arthropoda; class Insecta; order Hymenoptera; family Ichneumonidae; genus Ephialtes; species Ephialtes manifestator. The sequence goes on from OZ019982.1 coordinate 16,597,295, forward strand.
CAAAGCTTCCTCTATGAGGAAGCCAAAATAGATTAACATGCTTCCTCATATAGATAGATTTGTAAAAATCCAACAATAATGAGGAGGCAATTTGCAAAGTTTTTATATATTCATGGAAAAATTCTGTCTGAAATTACGAAATTTTTGAGACCCTATGCAGAATGGCAAGATTTTTTAATGAGAAGTTCTACGTAATTGAAGTTTTTTTAACATCCTGAATTATTACATAAAGCTTGAATTACGTAGTACTGTTCGAAAAAAATACCTGCCAACCTGCATAGGATCTCAAAAATTTTGTTATTTCACACAGAATTTTTATGTAAGTATAAAAAAATTATAAAAACTGGCGCTTTTTTTTGCAAAACGATACTTTATTGTTTAACATCATATAACAAAATTTTAGAAAAACTACAATAACATCTTTTTATATACGTTTGTAAACTGAACGAATGTCGTAGACATTTTTCGATAGGACTGTTCATTTCCAAGATAATAACGATAAAAATAATATCAATACTGAAAAATTCAAACTTTGACGAAAATTCGTCTGTAATAAAATATTGGTCGTAGAGCTAAACAAAAAAATACGTGTTTCTTCTTTTTCAAAATACTTTTTGATAAAAACCGTCAAAATTATTGATGGTGGTCAGGGTCAGAGCATGAAAAATTCACCTGGAATGCCATATTTAAAATACACTAAATGTAAGAAAATAGAAGTAATATAATTTATGTTAATAATCGCAGGTCTCGATGACGACATTCAAACTATCAAAAATGGAAATTATACAACAGTCTTCCGGTTTCGCATCGTCGATAAAGGTGCAGATATCGAATGTGGCAAGCGAGGAGTGTTCTTCGATACCCTGGGACGAATTTCAGGTGGGCCCTCCGAAAACAATATTAAAAAGAAAATTCTTTAACTCATTATCATTATACTATATCACGCTCTATTTCACGTACGACGGGGATTCCTCAATTCTGACACCCTAGAGGGATTTCTTAACCTCTTATTTCTCCTTCATAATTCTCACGAAACACTTTAGCTTGGGTCGCCAAAAATTTGCTATTTTTTTCTATTAATCTCTGTCGCTTTTGGCGTAACAATAAATATCAAATCTGCAATTTTATTGTATGCAGAATTTCACGTTTCATCGCTGAAACAGCAACAAAATTTCATACGAATTCGTGCAGTTAAACAAAAATACAAACGCGATGTTTATCTAATTATGCAATTTATAATTCAATTTAAAAAGGGCAGTTTACATATTTTATTTAACGAAAAATCACAATACCAAAACCCCAATTTTATTGTATGTCAAATTTCACGTTTCATCGCTGAAACAGTAAACATTTTTATATTAATTCGTTACTTTTAAAAAAATTAACTTCAATGTTTATCTAATTATGCAATGTTATTATTCAATTTAGAGAAAGCAATTTATTAAGAATTATCGCTTTTGGCGTACAAAAACATTACGATTCAATCACATATATTTTAGATTTTTTTTAAATATGAAAAAAAAAATTGTTATTGATTTTATAATGAATAAATAATTATTAGGCATTAGTAAATTATTGGTCTTATGCAAAAATACATGTGATTGAATTTTACGCAATTTTTTTCTCATTAAATTCAATGTTTTCATTACTGGGTCGTCAATCGACATTATATTCTCAGTCATTCACTTTACTAAAAATAATATACTAATACGTAGTAACCAAAACATATATGTGATACGATTTTTATAGTCTCTATAACTTTTTTTGCATGCTTTCTCCCGCGCGCCTCTCCTCTTCTCTTGTGAATGTTTTTGTGTGGCACTTGTGGCAGGCCAAAAGAAAGGTATTGGCGACATAAATCATATACATTCTAATGAAATTTAGTAGATTATTTACACGAGCGGTGTAAATTTTTTGCATGCTTTTTTCGTCGTCGTCATCGTTTCAAGTGTTTACGGTGATTTTTTCACCTTTTACACTTAACTGACGTTACCGAGGAAAATTTCCAAAATTTTTTGGTACCATATGAGGCATTTTTCATCAACTGGGCCACTTTTTTGGTCAATTGCATGAAATTAAAAATTTTCTAGGTTTGTAGTACTACTTGAGAAAAGTTTCTATGATTATTTTTCCCATCCAAATTTCGACCAATGGAATTGCACCATTCAACGTCACGTGGGGCTACACCGTATTATACTGATTATTTTTTCAACTCCAATTTCGACCAATCAGAGCGCGGTATTCAACATCACGTGGTACAGCTAGGGTAAAATTATATCGATAATTTTTCGAAAATTTCCCGGCTCGGTTGCTAAGCGATAAACAATAATTTTTTTGACACTTGTAACCTCTGCGAATCTTTAAAACGTCAAGGTACTATTGACGGTCGTCAATATGAGTGAGTCAAAAAAGCGATTTGGTGATGAATCGCTTCAGAACATCGCTAAAAAAATAAAACAAAATGTCCCGGCAAATACAGAAAAGAGTAAAAAATCGATTTGGGCGCAATTCACTGCATTTTGTGCAGAGAGAAAATATGTGTTGGATGCAACATAGGTTTTTGTTCTGATTATGAAATTTCCTTGTCAGAATGATAATTTTTGTCTCATGGTGCAATTCCATTTGTCGCAATTTGAATAGAAAAAATAATCCCCCGAATACCACTCGAGCTTCGAAATTAATCTGATATTTCCCTCCAGGTTCCCTGCAAACAAATAAACTCGTCAAGTTTTCCAGAAAAATCACTCGCGCTACGCACTCGTGATTTTTTAACCTGGAAAACTTGACTCGTTCATTTGTTTGCAACGAACCTGTCAGGAAATATCCGATAATTTCAAAGCTCTTGTGGTATTACAAGTGATAATTTTTTTATAATTTTGGGTGTTAGTTATATATATAAAACAAAAAATCATTTAACCGCGTCAACCATCTGTCAAACTGACAGATTGAATTTTATTGTGGCAGTCAAAGGATTTTTATTTGATATGAGTAGGTTTGGAGTTGAATCCTTGCAAACTATTGATGAGAAAGTAAAGGGAAATGTCCCTGTTAATACGATTCAATCGAAAACCTCAGTCTGGAATCAATATACAAATGTCTATAACAATTGTGTACTTAACTGCAATACTTTAAACATGAATTAAAAGGTTTTTGTTCTGATTATGAAATTTCCTTCTCAGAATGATAATTTTTGTCTCATGGTGCAATTCCATTGGTCGCAATTTGAATAGAAAAAATAATCCCCCGAATACCACTCGAGCTTCGAAATTAATCTGATATTTCCCTCCAGGTTCCCTGCAAACAAATAAACTCGTCAAGTTTTCCAGAAAAATCACTCGCGCTATGCGCTCGTGATTTTTTAACCTGGAAAACTTGACTCGTTCATTTGTTTGCAACGAACCTATCAGGAAATATCCGATAATTTCAAAGCTCTTGTGATATTACAAGTGATAATTACAACATTTTTAAATGTGACCTATTAAGGGGATGCTGGAGTCGATTTTATTACCGACTTTGTTCGGTAAAAACAGGCTTTTTCGTAGTTTTGATTATTCTTCGTTAATACGCTACACACATGCTTCAAATTGTACACGATTGTAATATCGATATAAACGAGTGGACGTATATTCGAATATTTGGTGAAAACGTACAATAATTGAAAAAAATCGTATATTACTAAACCTCCCGAAATCAAAATGGCCGCCAGGGTTTGACAGCATCGCCTGTTTGGTAAGATATAAAAGATTCTGGAACTCATATACGTTAAATCGAAATGTACGTCCATTCTTTAATGTTCTCTGAATATTCTACGAGCGTCGAAAAGTCAATTACACAAAAGGAATCCACGCAAAACCCAGACTACGTTCACGTAGTCTGTTCGCGATCAGAGTGGGTCAAGAAGAGCGCAAATGAAGTTTCCCGATTAGAACACAAGTGGCGCCGATGTAGTCTGTTTTCTTTTGGCAAAAGTTCCGAGCCTTTGCAACGCGACCGTAGTATACACTATACATGGATTTGGCTTGTGTATTTGACATTCTGATGGTTTTCGAATATTCAGAAATCATCACAGAATTGAAGTCCGGTCTGATTTTACACATCTAATTTCCAGAAACAATTAAATCTTACGGCAAAGATCAGCTGACATATCGTGTGCGGCCATATTGCTTTTCGGGAGATTCAGTATCTTTTGCCAAAAGTAAACAGACTACGTTGGCGCCATCTGTGTCCTGATCGAAAAACTTACCAACCAAAGTCGGCAAAAAAATCTACTCCAGCATCCCCTTAATGAAAAAAAATGGGATTTTTAAAATCAGAAATTCTCTTTTTTCAATGACGCTGCAATAACTTTATTTCCAGGGCATAACACGTGCGCAAAATCGCTCATTTTTAACGTCTGACTCGTACGCATGCGCAATCCGGTTTCATTCCTCCCTAGGGAAAAAAACAATTCATTTCTGCCCCGCGGGAGTAATAAAAATCGTACTGCTCGTGCGTCATTGGTTCAAAATAAACAATCTTTACGCCCTTGTTGCAAGCAGCGGAAAAGAGCGTGATTTCCGCTCTCGGAAAAAATCTAGCACTTCCCTCCGTTGTAACATAATATACTATTCCAGTGCGTTAAAAATTATAGCTATTACTTGATTGGATATTAGACAAAAAATAAAGACATTTGCATCTCCAAAATAACGCAGTTGGTAAAGAATTCCTCAAATAATAATTAGTTTTTGGCAATGTAAATAAAGATTTCTTGAATATTCTCAAAAGAATTTCGATTGGAAGTTTTCTGGAGTATTTGCATGCAATTAAATTGCGATTGCGGACTCAAGCTTACACGAGACATCGAAAAGTGTCTTTCACGCCATAATATCTTGCTAAACACGTTGAATCGCTATGGCTGTACCAATGAGATTTCGAATTGCTAGAAATTGCGTCATTGATACGTATGAGTAAAGTAAGAATGAATTTTTCAAATTATTTTGAATATCTGTATCGTAGTTTACTAATGAAAAAGCAAAACGTCCAAATTATGATTACAATATATAAAAAAAAGACTGCAAAGTAGAACCTCACAAATTGCTTCCTCCTTATTTAAAAACTGTGGCAAAATTTCCTCTATAAAGATGATAAAATTGATCAATAGATTTCCTTAAAGAGGCTTTCTTATAAAAAAGAATTTATAAAAATGGCAAATAATTAAGAAACAATATGCAATGTTCTATTTTGCATCCTTGTTTTTTTTGTTGTTGTAAAAGTTCGTCGATAATATAATATACTATAATTCGATTATAATTCAAATGTTACTCATACTTATCTATTGCACGAATTTACATTGAATTTCATGCACGAGCAAGAGTGTCTCTTGAGTTTGATGTAATTAACTCGTAATTACTCGTGAAAATATTTATTAGTCGTAGTTGAGAAAAATATCTCATTAGCTGCACATTCGATTGATAAAAATAAGCTAACGCTTTATTATCTGTTTTTTTTTTTCGATTCGTTGATTCGACCATACAGACAAAGTTTAGCTCGCGTTCGAGAGGCTGGGTCGAGTTGCCCTCGGACTCCGATTGTCGTTCCCGGATTAAGTTGCGTCTTGATCACGGTCTGAAGAATAAGGAAGACTCTCGGAGACTTTCGCAAGCCAGTCAAAGCACGAGCGAGGAGAGCAGCAGAAGATCTTCCCAGGATCGTGGAAGAACGACTAACATCGGAAGCTCCGCTTACAATATTGATCTGCACGACAAAGTCGCACTTATGGCAATGTTCGAAGACACTCTTGATGTTAGAGTCGCTGATGTGCCATTAGTCTTGTCTATGAGCTCCGTAACAGGATTAACTGATCTCGCTGAAGATGAAATTATACCGAAACCTATACCGATGGAGGTGAGTTATGAAAAATCTAGTAATTACGTTTCGTTTAATTACGCTGTTAAAAAAATCTACTTGAAATTTAATGTAAAGTATTGGAAGATTTTATGCATAAACTGGTATATTAAATTTAATATACAAGTGTAATGTAAAATTAATGTATGGTACAGCAAATTCAATAATTTACTTTAATTTTATAGTCAAAGTACCTGAATTTTAATAATTTGCTTTAATTTTATCACAAATTTATACCACAATTGTACATTAAATTTTGATGAGTTTATGCATAAAAACTTCCAGTCTTTTCTAACAGTGTAAATTTTGTATAACTGCGTCATTTTCCACCATTATTATAAAAGCAAGGTTGCAAAGTAGAACCTTGTACATTATTTCCTCATTTTTTTTGGTCTTTATAAAGTTAGGGAAGAACGGGGTTATGGCGAACACCACGATAACTGACAATGTGTTAATAATATCGAATTACAATTTGCTTCGTCGATTAAAGTACACGAAGCATAACTAAATCGTAGTTTTTTAAATTTCATTTTATTGTTAAATAATTATTAAAACATTTGAAAAATGGGCTGATGTTTTTTGTCCATTCACGATCTAAAATTCTCCACATTAGAAATAAGGATTTCTTCCTATATATTTTCGCTAATGTTTAAATAAAAAATTTCTGATGTGTTCATTATTATTCCAAATTTTATATCATTTATAAAAAAAAAATTTTTGCCCAAATATTTCCGGCTGTAGATAAAAATCACGCCGTGAAAATGTTTAGGGGAAATTGCGAACAGAATCTAAGGGTAATCGTGAACAACGACAGTGATGGATGTCTCTAAAAGAGCTACTGTGAAGATTTCCTATATCTACTTATATTTTATCAAAGTGATTATTCTATTTTAGCCAATTACTCATGTTTAAAATATTTTTGTGTTAAATATTCGATAAGAATAAAAGTATATGATTATTATAATAGTTTTTGTTTATTGCAGTGCCATTACCCCGACGATGGGGTCAATGGTGTACATTGGCACATTTTTTTCAGACGAGAAAAACTTTATTTTTTTCGTTAGTATATTTTTAAAATGTTGTCAATGCGGCAAAGAAGACATGTCAATCTGTGATTTTAACCCTTAGGTTTTTCAATTACTTGTTTTTTTGTGTGTTTAATCTCAACTTCTGCTTAGGTATTCGTCATTAACCCGTTCTCTCCTAACTCTACGAGGTAGTATGTTGATTAGTTTTGGCTAACCGCGTAGAAAAAAAGAATCTTTTAAAGAATCTTAAAAAGAATCACGTATAGGATCCGGAGCAAGATTCTTTCCAGGATTCTTTTCAAGATTCTTTCTATCCGAAAGCTTTCTGAGAATCTTTCAAAGAATCTTGAAAAGTGTCTTTAAGAGAATCGTGAAAAGATTCCGTCCATTAAACAGAAAAATCGTTGAAAGAATCTTAATGAAAATTTTCAGAAGAATCGAGCGAAACCTGTTCTTGCTTTCCCTTGATGTCGAGACAGTACATTTCGATACGTCAACGAAGGGCAAATCCCTCGTGTATAGTCGAACTCAGTTCAGTTTCAGTTTGCAAATATCTTTTATTTTTCCATTACAATAGCTTATACATTGTTTTATCAGTACCTCGCTCTCATGTTTTACACGCCATCCCCGTTCGTTGAACTTTACCGGCCTTAATTTTTCTTCTTTAACTTATTTCTATTTTTGTTTTCAACATGTTAACATTTTAATATTTTAATTCTTTTTTGGTAAAAAATTTGATAAAATACCCTTTAGAGTCTATAGTCGAACTCAGGACAGCTTTGCAGTCTTATATATGTTCAGGCTTCAAGTCACTTGCGAGAAACGCTTCGACCACTCGCCATCTAGCGGAGTATTGTCCACCAGTGTTTCGTATGATGTCACTAGGTGGCGAACGGACGGAGCGTTTCTCGAAAGTGGTTTGAAGTCTCAGCGTATATATAAGACTGGAAAACTTTTCTGAGTTCGACTACACACGAGGGGTTTACCCTTCGTTGACGTACCGAAATATACTGTCTCGACGCCAAGGGAAAGCCACAACAGGTTTTGCTCGATTCCTCTGAAGAATTTCATTAAAATTCTTTCAACGATTTTTCTGTTAAATGGACGGAATCTTTTCACGATTCTTTTAAAGACGCTTTTCAAGATTCTTTCGAACATTCTTTGTAATATTCTCAGAACCCCGCGTAGAAAAAAAGAATCTTGTGAAGAATCTTTTAAAGAATCTTGAAAAAAGTCTTGAAAGAATCTTCAAAGGAATCTTGAAAAGAATCACGTATAGGATCCGGAGCAAGATTCATTCCAGGATTCTTTTCAAGATTCTTTCTATGCGAAAGCGTTCTGAGAATCTTTCAAAGAATCTTCGAAAGAATCTTGAAAAGCGTCTTTAAGAGAATCGTGCAAAGATTCCGTCCATTAAACAGAAAAATCGTTGAAAGAATCTTAATGAAAATTTTCAGAGGAATCGAGCGAAACCTGTTGTTGCTTTCCCTTGGTGTCGAGACAGTACATTTCGATACGTCAACGAAGGGTAAACCCCTCGTGTATAGTCGAACTCAGGACAGCTTTGCAGTCTTATATACGTTCAGGCTTCAAGTCACTTGCGAGAAACGCTTCGACCGCTCGCCATCTAGCGGAGTATTGTCCACCAGTGTTTCGTATGATGTCACTAGGTGGCGAACCGACGGAGCGTTTCTCGAAAGTGGTTTGAAGTCTCAGCGTATATATAAGACTGGAAAACTTTTCTGAGTTCGACTACACACGTGGGGTTTACCCTTCGTTGACGTACCGAAATATACTGTCTCGACACCAAGGGAAAGCCACAACAGGTTTTGCTCGATTCCTCTGAAGAATTTCATTAAAATTCTTTCAACGATTTTTCTGTTTAATGAACGGAATCTTTTCACGATTCTCTTAAAGACGCTTTTCAAGATTCTTTCGAACATTCTTTGTAATATTCTCAGAACGCTTTCGGATAGAAAGAATCTTTAAAACAATCCTGGAAAGAATCTTGCTCCGGATCCTATCCGTGATTCTTTTCAAGATTCCTTTAAGGATTCTTTCAAAGATTCTTTCAAGACTTTTTTTGAGATTCTTTAAAAGATTCTTCACAAGATTCTTTTTTTCTACGCGGGTTAGTTTTGGCTACCCGCGTAGAAAAAAAGAATCTTGTGAAGAATCTTTCAAAGAATCTTAAAAAGAATCACGTATAGGATCCGGAGCAAGATTCTTTCCAGGATTCTTTTCAAGATTCTTTCTATCCGACAGCGTTCTGAGAATCTTTCAAAGAATCTTGAAAAGCGTCTTTAAGAGAATCGTGCAAAGATTCCGTCCATTAAACAGAAAAATCGTTGAAAGAATCTTAATCAAAATTTTCAGAGGAATCGAGCGAAACCTGTTGTTGCTTTCCCTTGGTGTCGAGACAATACATTTCGATACGTCAACGAAGGGTAAACCCCTCGTGTATAGTCGAACTCAGGACAGCTTTGCAGTCTTATATACGTTCAGGCTTCAAGTCACTTGCGAGAAACGCTTCGACCGCTCGCCATCTAGCGGAGTATTGTCCACCAGTGTTTCGTATGATGTCACTAGGTGGCGAACGGACGGAGCGTTTCTCGAAAGTGGTTTGAAGTCTCAGCGTATATATAAGACTGGAAAACTTTTCTGAGTTCGACTACACACGTGGGGTTTACCCTTCGTTGACGTACCGAAATATACTGTCTCGACACCAAGGGAAAGCCACAACAGGTTTTGCTCGATTCCTCTGAAGAATTTCATTAAAATTCTTTCAACGATTTTTCTGTTTAATGGACGGAATCTTTTCACGATTCTTTTAAAGACGCTTTTCAAGATTCTTTCGAACATTCTTTGTAATATTCTCAGAACGCTTTCGGATAGAAAGAATCTTTAAAAGAATCCTGGAAAGAATCTTGCTCCGGATCCTATACGTGATTCTTTTCAAGATTCCTTTAAAGATTCTTTCAAGACGTTTTTTAAGATTCTTTAAAAGATTCTTCACGAGATTCTTTTTTTCTACGCGGGTATCGCGTAGACGAAACTTTGTAAAGAGTGAAAAATAGTAAGGAAGCAATGTGCCAGTTTTTACTTAGCATCCTTGTTTTAAATAAATAAATAAAAAAACAGAATTTTATCGAAATTTTAGTCGTCGATAAATGATAAACAAAAAACCAAATTTCTATTAAATCCGAACACTTCCACCGAACTTCACTAAATTAGATACGTGGTTTCACAGAACATGATTTTATTTACGTGAAAAATTTGTGCTCGCTAGATCCGATTTTGCATAAGTTGATGCAATAACGTGGATTTTTTTAGGATTTCAAAACTACATAAAACCTGAACCGCTTTACCGATTTTGTCGAAATTTGACACGAAAGGCGCATGACTTTGTTTAATTTACTTAATAAAGTTCCAGGCGGATAGGTAAAAGTTTGTTCGAATTAGAGCGTTGACGGACATTTTTCAAAATCTAAAAATTCTAATAAAAACGGAATGTGTCGAGCGATTTTAATAAAAATTTGTACCAAGTAAAGATTGACCAGTATTTTCATATCGTTAAGCAATAGTTTCGATATTGTTCGTCATTTAACACCTCATAGTGGAAACTTTGCTTTCGCAAAAAAATGATGATTTTCATAGCAGAATATGCGAGCTCGTCGAATATTATGGTTTATTTATTTAAGCCTTATAGCAGAACGATTTCCACTTCTATTACAAAAAATAGTTCTGCAACTCTGCATTATTTTGCTTCCTAAAAAAGGGAGATTTTGTTTCGTTACAAAAAATTGCTATTTTAATAAGAGATTATTCAGAAACAAACTAATATTCGACAATACTTGATATTAGAAAGTGAAAAAAATACGAAAATTATCTTATTGTTATAAATGTGTTAAATTGCAATAATTTAAAATGGATTTCACTGAAAGATCAAATTAGTATTCAGGATATTCAATTTTGTGAAGGTTCCTTGAAAGGATTTTATAGCACTTTTAATTTTTCAATCGTGAAGCTCGTCGTTTTTCGAAGTAATTCACGAAACGAAAAATTGTCATCATGAACGCAATAACGTTTAACGATATTTGTTACAAAATTTGATAAAAATAGACTGAGACGTTCGAATTTTATAGTCTTTCCACAAATAAATATATATAGACTTTCACAAATAAATAGTCTATAATTCGTTAATGACAAATCGATCTAAAATTCCTTGTGCTAACATCAAGCAATCATTTTTTTTTCTTTTATATACATGTGCAAATTATCATTCACGAGGATTTTAGAGGAAGAATTTTGAAAATATTCGTCGGGCCGTATTGATTTTGCGATGATTAAAAAAAGAAGGATCGCTTTTTTACATCCCGAGATATCCAGCTATATAAAATTTATTTCTTCACAGATACTTTTAGAAAACATATCGCTCCGACTGAACGAAGATCGGCCGCCTAATAACATTACTTCGCCCGGACCTATACCCATAGATCTCGATATATCCAGGCTTAGGATATCGAGAGATGTGTGCGGCGTGTTTCACATTGAACCTGTGGGTGAGTAAAGTTTCAATACTTTATCGTGGTGATAATATTTTGCTGCCATTAATATAATAACAAACTTCCCTGTTGGAAAGATTGAAAAGTACTAATAAAAACCGATAGTAATAGACAAAAACCGCATAGATCCAGATAGGATTCTATCATACGTTCACAGAGATGCAGAGTTGTAAATCCCCATTAATTCATGAGATATAATTTACAGTACAATTTGTTTTGTAATTATGATTTCATAATAATAATATGTAGTGATTATAAAATAGAGTGTAAACATTTGAATAGCTGAAAAGAATACTATTTTTCGCTTTAATATTGCAAGAAACAGTGGAGAAAATTGAAGAAATAACTAATGCATTACTTTTTTTTTCATTTTTTCAAAAGGATTACCGTCAATTTTTATTGAAAAATAATAATTTTTGCAGCCATTCCAAAGTTTAATCATTGTATTACAATCGCTACATGTTATTATTATAAAATCATAATTATAGACCTGATCATATCATCATCATTATTTCTATAAATATTAGGCATTTACAACTCTGCATAGATGTTGTCTTATAATCATCCTAAAGTAATTAGGAAGCAATTTTTAACGTTGTACTTTACAGCCTCTTTTCGATTCCTTTTTCTTCTAGTTAATCAGAGCTGTAAATGCCTAATACTTATAGAAATAAAGATGATGATACAATGATCTCTATAATTATGATTTCATAATAATAACATGTAGTGATAATATGATGACTAAACTTTTGAATAGCTGCAAGAATTATTATTTTTCGATAAAATTTCATGGTAATCTTTTTGAAAAAATGAAGAAACATAATTAATGCATTAAGAAAGTAAGGCATTAATTATCTCTTCCATTTTTTCCACTATTTCTTCCAATATTTAAGCGAAAATTAGGATTTTTTGCAGCTATTCAAATATTTATACTCTATTTTATAATCACTACATATTATTATTATGAAATCATAATTACAAAACAAACTGTATTGTAAACTATATTTCATGAATTAATGGGCATTTATAACTCTATCGTTAATTACTTACTGAATTTAAATTCAATCTAATTTTTTATATAAAAGTATATGGGTCATTTCACGGGATTTCGCACAAAAAAAAACCCGACCGACTCCAATTTTCGCCTAATTTTTTTATATTGTTGACTATGTCAAACGGAGCATCTGTGAATTTTTTGAGAATTTTATTCTTATATTTCGACGAGCCATAAAATAAAAGGTGAAAAAAATGAAAAAAAATCTGACGTCAAGTGGAATAATGATATCGACAAAAATAACTAGGCCAAAATTTTCGTAATTCAACACAGTTTACGGTAAAAATAATCAAAATGAAAAATAAACATAACTTCCATTTTATTTATGTCTTCTACCAAGAAAAGGTACCATTTCGCTAATTTGGCCCCCTCCGATTTCAATACAAAAAATCACGAATATACTACATGGAGTCCCAAACATTTTAAGCACAAGCCCAAGATGGAGAACGCATTTTACCCATTTTTAAAAAAATATTTCGGGTAATTGATTTTTTTAATTTTCTTCCAATCTTCTGCGTATTTTTTTATACAATTGGTAATATTAAAAGGAGCTTATGTGATTTTTTTCATAATTTTATATGTAGATGTATTCGATTCATTAAATGTAATCGAATTACAAATTTTTTAAATTAAAAAAAAAAAAAGCGATCAGCTGATCGCTTCCTTACTCACTCAGTGGCCGCTCGAGCGCTGGCGTCGCGAGATTCACCTGGGGTACGCCTGGGGCGTGCGATCAGCTGATCGTCTCGTTACGCACGCAGTGGCCGCTCGAGCGCTAGCGTCGCGAGATACGCCTGAGGCGTATAGTAATTTTGTTATTTTTTTAACTTAATCGGAGAGGTCCATATAAGTGAAATGGTACCTTTTTTTGTAAAAGACGCAATGAAAATACAATTTTTTAAATTTGTAATTCGATTACATTTAATGAATCGAATACATTTACATATAAAATTATGAAAAAAATCACATAAGCTCCTTTTAATATTACCAATTACATAAAAAAATACGCAGAAGATTGGAAGAAAATTTAAAAAATCAATTACCCAAAATATTTTTTTAAAAATGGGTAAAATGCGTTCTCCATCTTGGGCTTGTGCTTAAAATGTTTGGGACTCCATGTAGTATATTCGTGATTTTTTGTATTGAAATCGGAGGGGGCCAAATTAGCGAAATGGTACCTTTTCTTGGTAAAAGACATAAATAAAATAGGAGTTATGTTTATTTTTTATTTTGATTATTTTTACCGTAAACTGTGTTGAATTACGAAAATTTTGACCTAGTTATTTTTGTCGATATCATTATTCCACTTGACGTCAGATTTTTTTTCATTTTTTGCACCTTTTATTTTATGGCTCGTCGAAATATAAGAATAAAATTCTCAAAAAATTCACAGATGCTCCGTTTGACATAGTCAACAATATAAAAAAATTAGGCGAAAATTGGAGTCGGTCGGGTTTTTTTTTTGTGCGAAATCCCGTGGAATGACCCATATGTAGAGCATGCTTAAACGTCTAGAAATTCTGCTTTAAAGTAGAAAAATAAGGAAAAAAATTCGTTCTCAAAGTATAAAAATAGAGAAAAACGTGTTTTTAAATAGAAAAATAGAGAAAACGTGTCCTAAAGTTTGAAAAAATCAAGAAAAAAAATTAATTTCGACGTACCATTAAATTGCAGCCAACGTAATGGGTGAGGGAAGTTCAAATGGAACATTATCAAACGGTCAGAGTTCGCGGAACACCGAGCGCGAATTGGAGATAACCGCATTGAGACAATCAACTAAGCAGCTGAAAACGGACAACGAGGAGCTGCGACGTCGCCTCGCAACACTAGAAAGATTGTCTGAGGAAAATTCGCGATTGCGACGAATTAAAGAGGAATCAGAATCGCTTAAATCGAGACTGAGCGCCGCCCAGGAGGACATTACCGGTCTTTTGAAGGAAAAACGTGTGCTTCAAGAAACCGTAACGGATCTCCGAGATCAGGTTACGCGAACTAGCGAGCCTGGAAATAGTAACAGAGCATCATGGTCTATCAAAAGATAGCACACCAGGTGTTTTGACTGTTCAAATTGCTGCAGCGCAAACAAATCTTAAATACGATCATATCGATCTCTGATCGGATCGATCGCGTGTTGTTTCACGAGCTGGATCACGGCTTATCGTTGAGCTTCGTCGACGAAACTTTTTCGCTATTCCTTTGAGAGGAGATATTAGCCGTATGCAGCATAAGAGAGAAAAAAAACACGAGGAATTGGAGAGAAAAAGAAACGTCCGTTGGCCGTAATTTTGTCAGAATTGTATCAGATAGAACCGTTTTTTTATTGATGATATTGAGAAAAGAATTTAAGGGCAACATCGAATTCAAGGCAAATAATCGTACTTTTTTATCGGTTAAAATATTGTATAAAACATTCTTGATCGTAACGGAGGGTCGAAAAAAATAAATAAATAACCGTAGAAATCCTGTTTTCGATAAATCTCCGACAGGTTTTAATATTCAAAGCTGGGATTTTTAAATCGATTATTTTTACGGATAGAAAAAGAAAACATGTTTTTTGCATTGATTCTGTGTATTATGCCTTTATGGAATTTTGAATAAGATTGACAATTGTAAAAGAGGATGATGAAAAATGCGAATTATAAGTAACATTCGGAGATCGGCTGCTAATGGTACTTTTTTGGTTAATTATCTCATTATTTATTCCAGATTAATTATTTCATAAACTGACGCAGTATATTTATAAACACATTTTATTAAATAAAATGTTGTGAAAAATTTGGAAACTACCAATTTAAATAGTTTTTTAAAAATCATTTAATTATTAATCGGTTTCAAGTCAAAAATGAATAATTTGATTCTTCCATTTTTGAAGTACGAAAATGAAGAACATCCTTTAATCATTTTTATGAAATAATAAATCTCGATGAAATTATGAGATAAAAAAATGAAAACGTGTGTCAAAAAAACGACTTAAGGGATAAAAATATCTCAGAACGTGTGAAGTAAACATCAGAAACGATGAATATTATTTCACGGTTGTGAAAAGAGTGATTATCGGATCTAGGAAAATAATGGCCGCGGAAAAAAGGCCGACAAACGTCCAATAATAATTTGGTATTTAAGATTGAATGGCTCCTCGATGTGATTTTATTTGAAGAGTCCGAAACTCTCGCCTTGGATATAAAATAGCACTTTCGAAAATTCTGTACCGAACGCCACAAAAAAAATTTAGAGGGTCATTTTACTTGAAAAAAAATCCAAATTATCCTAAAACACTGACGGAAGATATTATTTACAAGTAGTAGTTTTATTGACTTCTGTTCTCTTATAAGAATCTTCATTATTTAAGGATGTAGGAGCGCGATGCGGTGCTCAACTTTCTGAAAAATGAGAATTCAGAGAGAAATTCGAACACTTCTCGATGGAATAAAAATCTGAAAAAAATCAGGCATACAAAAGGTGCGGAAAAGATTAATTTGGCATATTAATAATTGCAAGATGTTATTAACAAATAGGTGAACAAAAAAATTGTTCAAGAAATTATCCGTCAACCTAACTTTTTTTTCGAATAAAAATGATTCGTTAATTTTTCTGAATACGTATGAATTTTTTCAGAATTTTTTCTAATTATCGAAATTTCGTTTTTTTGGAATTCATTTTTTTTTAAATGCATGTTAAGTTGCCAATTTTTCATATGTGCTTGTGACAAAACCACCCATCACACCCATGAAGTTTCGAAACGATTGATCAAATATATTCGCGAATACAGCTCATACAAGAAAAAAAACCGCAATTTTCAAACATTAGACAAAATTCTGAAAAAATTCATGCGTATTCACAAAAATTTTACGAATAATTATCATTCGAAAAAAAAGTTAGGTTGACGGATAATTTGTTGAACAATTTTTTTTTTCACCTATTTGTTAATAACATTTTGCAATTATTATCATGCAAAATTAATCTTTTTCGCACCTTTTGTATGCTTGATTTTTTTCAGATTTTTATTCCATCGACAAGTGTTAGAATTTCTCTTTGAATCCTCACTTTTCAGAAAGTTGAGCACCCCATCGCGCTTCTACATCCTTAAATGAAAAACCTTACAAGAACTTTAACTTCCCATTGGCCATTTTTTCCTGATACCGTGATTAAGAGATAGCAAAAAAGAGTTGTAGTACAATTGATATTTTTGCGTTGTTTGGCCAAAAGTGACGCCGAGAATAAAAACATCACCGCAAGAAAAAAAAAGACAACTGACAAAAAGTTGCAATTATCTAGAAAAACGAATAAGAACGTTTTTCATCGGTCACTTAATAATGTAAGTAAACAAATTGACGCCATATCAATTTGTCCAAGTGAAAAGGAGAGATTTTCCGAGAGATATTACTAGACAAGAGAAATTAATGGTCGAACTTAATTTTCCAATTGTATATGAAAGTCGTTCAGAAAATGGTTAGTCGAAAGTTTTTTTTTGCGACGTTAATTCTCTCAAAGTGAACATCACACGTCTAGCAAGTTAGCGGTTTATTAAATTTTGACTGGAATTGAAGCCCTGTTTTCCATTTTTCTTATTTTATCTGTCGTTGTACGTTATTATTTTGTTTTATATGTTTATCGATTATAATGCTTTTCTTTACCGACGATAAAGTGTTCGAAGTCTCGTCTACCATTTTTACCTCGTTAACTGCCATCTAAAAGGTTTGAAAGATTTTTAATAAACGAATTCTGATTCGCAGATTATCTCACTTGGCGCTTCTTTATTTTTTAATTTCAATAGTGATAATCGGGTTACCGCGGGTCAAATAAAGACGAACTGTGCTCGAGCATAATTTTCATGGGGAAGAAACGAGGGAGAAGTTTTTATTTCAACTTTTAATATCTGTTGAGCAATCTGTTGTGTTTTACATAAAGTCTGTGCAAATTTTGGAGCATTTCGCATATTTCTTGCTGGAATATTCAACAAATTAAGAAAACATTCCTCTTAATCCGAATTGCATTGACGATCTTTTAATAAACGTTCTAAATAAATTTTTATCCTTGCCTAAACGTGAAGCAACAAAATGGCAACTTGAAAAAAAAAATATACTTTTGAAAAAAACACAAAAAAATTTAATGTTATCTTCAGTGAAATATTGTTTTATAGACGAGAACATCAGTGATTTATTTTGGTATTTATGAAGAGTGAAAATATTTAAACTAAAAGAACACAACGTAACTTGAAAAAAATGTTGCATGTCTAATTTTGTGTAGATATTATTCGAAAATTGATCGGAAATTAATTATCCCACTTTTTTTTACGTCTTCCTACCCGAAAATCTCAGAATATAATAAATAGAATAGTCCAAAATTTGCAGAGATTTGAATTTAAATGATACTGAAAAGTACAATGCAATATTAGTCCAAATTGTTCAACAGATGTAAAAAAATCGACTAAAAAGTTTACAATCGTCTTAACGAGCGTAATTTTGTGAAAAAAATGAAATGTTGCGTTGTTTGTCGAAGAAATGTTAGCATTCGCTTATTAATAAAATTGTATCGTGGTTCCGTACGCTTGATATTGTAAATAAGACTTTGTGTAGCTAAGTGAAAAAGAAATGCAAATTTGCAATGAGAATTCAGACAGCTCGTCAAAGGTGATTTCACTGATGACGCTCTTTACAAAATAGTACAAGAACTCGCTCTTTCAGCGAGGCTGGCAGGATCAGAATAAATGTGGACGTTATAACGAAGCGTTTAAAATTCGCTAAAAGAATTTCGACGGTTTCGCGATTTTTCTAGAAGTGTAAAGCTCTTGTAAAAACAGTAATGTTTTCATTAATAGACGTATTGTGAAAGAGAGAACGACGGAATATGCTTATTTGGAATATACCATTGTTGTTGACTCTTCTACAGTCCAACAATGCGACATGTCGAGTTTGTGACTGATAAAAAATGTGTATAAAAAAAAGAATGGTGTTATCGATTCTACGGAAAAACTTGGGGTCGTGGGTCGCTTTAAAGAGTGATTGAATAATTATTTAAGCGAAAGAAGGGAAATTTAAAAACTCTGTTATCTAATAAAGCCAAAACAAAATAAATCGAAACAGACGCAACATTGTTAGGAAACATTTATAAATCAGTCGAGCAGATTATTATTTATAGGACGTTTAAATGTTGCCCGAAAAAGAAAATTGCCGACAATAAACAAAAAATTCGAAGTTTTTATGAAAATTGCCAAAATGTAGGATTTATTAGAAAGTCCACAACTGTGCAATTCAAAGTTTTTATAAATATATCAAAAATTTTCTTTGATGCAAAAAGTTTAAGAGGATTTTATGAATTCCTAAACATTTGTTAATCAATTGAGCAAAATATAGTTTATTAATCGTATAAATGTTGTCCAGAAAAATAATAGTCCATGAAAACTGGGTAATTTAAATTTATTATAAAAATTACCAACATTTTCGCTGATGCTGAAGATCAAAATTATTTCGGCGTACGCCGAAGTATTAATGTATCGTGCAAAATGTAGCTCGTCTGATTAATTAATGTTGTCCAAAAAGTTAAATAAATAAATCTTGTAAGAACGATTTAGAATAGCGAACGAGTTTTCACAGCCAGAGAAACTCGTTTGCAACGCGACCCAAGACTTCCAAGCACCGCTACAAATTTCACACTACAGCAATCTCTATACTTCGTTTTCTTTTACGACTTAGACGATGAAAGAGATCTCTCAAGAATGGGGTTTACGACGGTGATATACATATATATATATACATAATTATATTAATAAAAGTTATTTTCAAATGCTGATCAAAAGACTGTACAAACGTTCAAAGTTTTATCATAGTTTATGCTCCGTGATCACTACTATTGTAACGTGTATGTGAAACAACAAGAAAAAAAAATGAAGAAAGAGTGAGAAAAATACGATTCTCGAGTGAAAAATGAAGACTTTGATGTTTTCTTCCCTAACTAATATACATGTTCCTATTTATTCTGCTTGTTATTGCGTTATTATTAGTTTTGGTCAAGTTTTTGTTTCACGATCGTTTATTATGCATAATGTATGTATTCTACAATTTTACAGAATGTAAGATTTTGTTTAAAAATTCGTTTCCTTTACAAGTTAAGAGCTATTTGTTATACTGGGTTAATATAATTTTTATGATGACAATCACATAACATTTTTCAATTTATGTTTCCGAGTTTTTTGTATCTGTAGTTGGTTTTGTATTTCGTAGTTGCTGAATTTTATGCATTTTTAGATCCTCATAAGGTTACAGTGGAACCACACACAGTTTTTCTTAATGCAACAACATGTAAGCTGAGTGAAAAGATGCCAAACAGCGAAGTATGGAAAGTTCAAAGAACAGGTAACAAGGAAAAAACAGAGCGTCGGCATAGCCGAAACGGAAGTCGAAAATCGTCATCATGTAATATCACACAAAATAAAAATAATAGTACTTTATGCCACTCCGTGCGAGAAATGCGTACTTCTCACAAGCTTCGCTTCGCTTCGCGTGCGAGAAATCACACTTCTCGCACTAGTGGCATAATAGTACTTTGCGATACAAGGACGAGATAGCGATCATTATACGCAGCTTGGGATGTTGATCGCACTCGCCGCACTCGTACCCAGTGTTGCCAATTCAACGATTTTGTCGCTAGTTTTAGCGACTTTCAAAGCTCCTCGGCGACTTTTTTTGCGACTTTGCGACATGTCGCGATCTGGCGATTTTTCGGGACTCGTTTAGCGACATCTGGCAAATTTTGTAAATCGTGGCGATTTTCAGAATTCCTTTAGCGACATCTGGCGAATTTCGTAAAATCGAGGTACGGAGAAACTCTTGCCAGTCCTCATTACCGCGTCCAAGATTTTCATGACTCCGTGCCTTGTTGACTTGTCGACTTTCGTAAAATCGAGTATCGAGCTACGGAGAAACTTTTGCCACTTGCCAGTCCTCATTACCGGGTCCAAGATTTTCATGACTCCGTGACTTGTTGACTTGTGACTTGGCTTAATCGTAAGGGCAAGCTCATTCTGTTTTTAATTCTACTGTTAATTTATTCAGCGATATTTTTGGAGATTAAAAAAAAACATCTAACGACTTTTTTAGCGATTTTTAGAAATATCTGGCGACATTTCAAATTTTCGACGTCAGCGACTTTTGGCTATTTTTTCGAGTAGGGGTAGCGACTTTTAGTGTGACCGAGTTGGCAACACTGCTCGTACCACAGACAGCACTCGCCTTCGGCTCGTGCTGCTGTGATACTCGTGGGGCTCGTGCGATCAACTTCACAACCGTCGTATGGTGATCGCTCTCTCGCTCTGTATCGCATAATACTTCTTGTAACAAATGCATGAGAAGTGCTACCGAGTGTAATGTCGCGCGCGTGCGAGAAGTGATTCCCGTGCGAGAAGTAAAATAGCATCGATGTCCGTAAAGTGTCACTTACGCTACGCGCGGCAGGCACGAGAAGTAGCACTTCTGATGCATGCGTTACAAAATAGTAGTTTTCGATACGAGTACGCCGAAACATTTTTTGTTTCGAAAAAGTTTCTCACACGAGTTCCAAACAAAATTATATGCTACCAGTGTGCGAAGTGCGATTTCGGACACACGACGCGAAGCGTGCGCGAAATCGTTCTTCGCGCACGGGTATGGCATAAAAAATGTTGCACATGCACAAATCGGCTCAATTTTACTTCTGGCACTAGTGCTTTCTTCTCGCACGCAGTTCACGCACGCTATGACATTTTTTGTAACGCATGCATGAGAAGTGCTACTTCTCGTGCCTGCCGCGCGTGGCGTAAGTGGCGCTTTACGGCCATCGATGTTATTTTACTTCTCGCACAGGA